>JAUELO010313863.1:0-15036 GCA_032357855.1 Amphibolips quercusostensackenii | reverse complement strand
GATGAATGAGATTAGGAAGATGTAATACCACCGACCGAGTAAAATATGCCCAAAAAACAATTCGAGAAAAGGATCTGATAGAAAGTAGAATCGTTCAGTGAATACTTTCATGGTGAAACGATTCTAGCTAATCAAGTGCTAATTGCTGATAAAGGGTGGATTGGCAGTAGCCAATCCACCCTTTATCAGCCTAATTGCACAATGTAGAGCCTAAAATTCCTTTAATATAGTAATTAAAGGAATTTTAGACTCTACATTGTGCAATTAGGCATGCATACAGAGGTTTAAAAGCGTTGAGGCACACTTTAAAGCTTTCAAGAATGTGACACTAAATAATAGGTTCTAGATTAGCGAAAATGAGAAGGCTTCTAAGAATACTCTAAAGCAGAGCAAAGATATGTCAAAGGCAAATAAAAAAGAAATCCGTATATGAATTTAGTGCTTCAACTGCAGCAAATGTGCGCCGGGATAGAAAATTGTGACCAAAACAAAGAAAAAGATGACATTTTAACAACAGTGACTTACTAAATTTATCTGGAAGGCGAAATATCTAGCATCGACTTTACGACCTTGCTCGATAGTAAGAGCCTAACAAGTTTCATCAAAAAAATGTATTATTTGAAATTAAATATTCATGGAATTGAAGACGTCAATGCAAATACGGGAAAAGATGCAAAAGAAGTTCATCTGTATGTTGTAGATAATAATACTACGAAAGCATCAATTATACTAGGCCGTGATGCTTTCAGAAGATTTGGATTAGGATTAATCTAGAACTTCGTAAGTGTTGAGGAAGCTACTCGCGGAACCCTTAGCATCGAAGTAGAAGCCTTCGCGCCTAAAAACATTCATTGTCTAAACATCAATCCGGATATCTCAAGTACTGATTGCGAGCGTCTAAAATTGGTATTCCCTAGCAATTATATAAAAGCAGGCTTACCTGAAAACCCGAAAGTCGACGTGGAGCTTGTTATTGAATTAAAAAAAGATTAACTATTTCAGTTTGACCCAACTCGACTATCGTATTCAATGAAGTCAAAATTGCTAATTATTCTAGATGATTTGATTGCACGAAAGCGGATTCAAATAAGCGGTTCCGAACATGCGTATACAATTTTCTCAGTTAAGAAAAGAAATGAGGAACTTAAAATGTGCCTCGATTATAGTGCGCTTAATCAGCTGATTATCAAGGATAATTATTCTTTGCCATTGATGAAAGATTTGCTTGATGTACTCAATAAAAAAATATTACCGTAGTCTTGGCTTGAAGAATAGATTCCACCATCATTCAATGGCCGAGGATTCCATGAAATATACATCTTTTGTTACGTCATTTGAGCAATTCGAATATTTGTGTATGCCTTTTGTCTTGAAAACTGAGCCCAGTCGTTTTCAAAAATTCTTAAAGCTGTCTTGGAAGATTTAATTGCATCTGGCGATATTGTTTTATATATGGGTGACACGTTGGTCACCACTGTAACCGTTTAGCATTATCTGATAGTTGAAAATAAATATTGAAGCTCTTTGTATAAGTAAAAAAAAATCCAATGAGATAAGAGCGAGTTTTTGTTTACTAAAATTGTGTTCCTGGGTTTTGCAATTAGTGAAGAAGGCATCAGGCCTTTAGAAAAGAAAAATGCTGCCGTTAATAATTTTTCAGCACCTATGGACGTCAAGGAAGCACAGAGCTTTCTAGGTATCACACAACACTTCCGTAATTATATTGAAGGGTTTTCGATCCTTGCTAAACCGATGTACGACGTATTATGTCCAGGAACAAAATTTGTATTAGGGCAGAGAAGAATATCAGCTTCTAAGATTCTGAAAAAAACCTGACAGAATCCTCGATCTAAGCATTTAACGATCCACGACACGAGACACAGCTGCACTGCGATGCCAGCTCTCATAGTTTCGGTACAATGATCAAGTAGAGGAAAAAAGATCTGACGTTCCACTCTATTTTTTATTTTTTAAAACCCACAATTGACAAAAAGAGTCGTTATCACAGTTTTAAACTTAAAATGCTGGCGACTATTCACGATCTGAGATTGTTTTGCGTATATTTATATGGAATCTCGTTTAAAATATTAACTGATTGCAATTCGTTGACACTTGCTCTAAAAAAGGAAGACATTATTATAAGAACTCTAGAATGTTATGTTGTTGACCAGGGTCAAAATTAAATAAAGATGCTGGTCAGAAATAATTATTGAAGCTGTTGATTACTAATCAAATCAACAACTTGGAAAAATTATTCCTGATCAATATCTTTAATTATTATAAGAAATTCAATGTTGGTGCTAAAACTTCAGCTCATTTATTACAAGACAGAATAATTAAAAAAAAAATGATAAAAAATTTCTCCAGAAAATTGTGGGATTTCTAATTATAAAAATAAAAAAAAAAGAGTAGAAAAGAATGAAAGCTTTCTGTTATAACTAATTCATGATTTGCTTGCTTAGAAAAGCATTACTTAAGAGTAGCAGCACAATACACAATTATCCACAATTTATTATGAGGTTTAAGTGTATTTATTTTTTTCACCATTTTTATCATTAAATCACAAAATAAATAATATATATTTTGTTATTTTTTAGTATCTGTAGCAAAAACATGTCTGTTATGCTGTGATATCACAAACATTAACTTTGACTTCATAATTAAAATTTTTTTTCAGATATAATTTCTTTGTTTTTATCATTCAGAATACTTATATTTCGAGGATGAATGATTATTTTTGTGAAGAATCAAAAATACCATTTTTAATCGCTATCCAATTGTATGATCTAAATTGAGCACTACTTCAGTTTGGAATCGGACCCTGTATGAAAATTATTAGAGGTAAATCATTATGAACGTATAATAATTTTTACAAAAAAAAAAACATTTTTTCAAGAGATTGAGAAAGAAACATTTTTATTTGTTCCTGAAAGAGGCTGGCTAAGGTATAAAAAAAGTAGTAAAGCATTTATAACCTTAATACATAAATTTTTTTTTTATTAGCAATTACAAGTTACTTGTAACATATAAAGCTGACATCAGATGACAAACAATATTATATTTTGGTTAAGCATTGTTTTGTAATTAGATTAATGTTGTAGAGGACTCTGGTTTACACACTCTACTCTGTAATGAAGTAAAATTGCATTATTGCGGCCTACTGGAGATTCACTGACTTCATCTGGGGTCAATAGGGTGATCTTGCCGCTTTCCTTGTTTATTTTTGCCCGTGCCCTACAATTTTGGCGACAGTTCTGTTTATACATTCCAGCAAGTACCTGACTACTCTGCAATATTGCAAAGACGTCACCATCGAATGTTGACAACACAATTTGTTCTTGGGTTGGCATAGGCGTATAGACACGCCGTCCTACTAGTAAACGAAGTCAGGTATTTGTAGGAAAGGTGTATCTCTGAAGTTCGAACTGCCGGTACGGATTCTTATAGGAAGAAATCCTAATAAATTTAAGTTGGTCAAATCTATATCCAATTCCGTCAGAAGAAACAAGCATGATAGGTGAAGCTATGTGTCTGATAGGCGGAGACCTGGATCTGACACGAAGATAAGGTTCGGCATTGGATGAGCAGCTGGCCGGGAAATGTGTTATTGTTGAAGAAAGAGATTTCTTAGAGAAACGTTGACTTTCAGAAGAAGAATAAGAAAAAGAAGAAGAAGAGGATGTTTCGCTACGAGGAACGCCAGGAATAGGCTCGCCATTAGGTAAACATTCAAACTGTGAACTTAGCTCTGCAAGAAGAAACAGAAGATTAATCTTTTAAAAAAATATCAATATGTCAGTAACTTCTTGTGACAAAATTGCGAGGCGAGACTGACAACAATAAGAAATTATGGACCTAGCAAACATAAAAATGTTTTATTTTAAATTCTTCGTACAGAATGTAATGCGCTTTTATGCACACGTGCAGGGGGATTCTTGCAGAACAAAAAAAAATGTATTCAGCTGTTTGTAATGTGCAGTGATTTTGATTTTCCCTAATAATGTTTCAACAGTGTGTTTGCTAACACACAACTTCTGTATTCTCTCGGAATGAATTCATTTTAGACAAACTCTAAAAGAGTTTGAAAAAAACAAATGAAAAAGAATGCGGATTACGTCAAGCAAATTTTTATTCGCGTATAGCTTAAAAACGTTTTCAAAATTAAACTTAAATATATATTTAAGTATTATATTTACCAATAAAATTAATGATGACCGTCAATATGATGACCAGAGTGAAAACAAACCTCATGTTCGCTAAATATGGGAAAAACTGATTTACGCGTTGATGAAGAATTTGGTTAACAGTGTGTATAATGAATATTCTAGTGTTGAATTATAGTAAATATATGGTGTCTTGATTGTCATCGCGTTAATTATAGACGTTAAGCTTGTCCTACTGAGATATTTATATTTCATAAATCAGTCCAAGAAAAGAAGCTTAAGCGAAAATTTTTTGAAAGTCATCTAAATATGTGGCATATGTTTTTTTAGAACTTGATCACAGATATTTTTCAATTGGTATCGCAAAGTAAAATTAACAAAACTTTGTTTAAAAACACTTGTTCTGCAAGAAATTGTGCTCCCCAAAGCAGTTTCTTTTATTAATGGTATTTTTGAAAGAGAAAAGATTATTTTCTTATTGAAAACTTGAAAGCATGCGAAAATAATGTTCATTGAAAAAATTTTATCTGCGACTAAACTTTTTATTCTTATCGCATTTATCTTGTATTATTATTGATAAAATGATAAGAACTTATCAAATACTTAAAACCTTACTTTCATGAGTACGCAAACTTTACGTAATTTGCCTGTACAGTTTCAAAGACTGCCAAGGGATGAGACTAATAACTGGTTTTTAGCATTCAATAATATATTTTGCAGACGCTTCTCAGAACATTCCTGGCTTTAAGCCGCTTAGCCTTATTGAGATCCCTTGAAATATTTAAATTTTCCTAAAATCTTTTAAATCCTAGGGACTGGCCATAAATTACGTTATTAATTTGAGAGGTGCAGGGGATTACGACAGAAAAATACGTTTATTAATATTATTTTAGTCGGTGGAAATATTTCAGACTTTGCACACTCTTCCCTATTCTACTTTTTCAAAAAAATTATTTAAAAGTAGAAAGTAATTTTTCTTTGTTTAAAAATTTACTTTTATATTTTTGGTTCAGTATTAATTTGGCTAGTTAAAAACTTTACTGTTTGATTAAAAAATTGTATTTTCAGGTTTTAAGTTTAAATTTTTCAGAATCATTTATTTCTTTAGCTCCAATATTTAAAAATTTTCTAGAAAATTAATCTCTTTTGTTCAAAAATTGTCTTTTTTAGTAGAATATTATCCTGTCTTGTAAAAGTTCATCTTTTTAATTAAAAATATAATTATTTCTTTGAAAATTCATATTTTTTTATATAATTAACTTTGCAGAAAGCTGAACTAATTTTTTAAAAATAAATTTTTTAAAATTCGCCTCTGCATTCGAAAATTCAACTATTTGGATAAAAATTTGTTCTTTAGAAATTAAAAATTTAAATATTTGTCAAAAAATGCATGCATTTCGTAAAAATTCATCTATCTAAGCAGAAAGTTAATGTTGTTTGTAAAAAATTATCTTTCTGGTTTATGATTTAACTATTTTGTTAAAATTTGGTCTTTTTGGTTAAATTTAACCAGCTGATAATTCGTTTTTTATTGGGTTGAGAATCACATTTTCAATTGAAAACTTGAAGATTCCATTTTTGGTTGTAAACTTATCTTTTTCAGTTATAAATTCAATCATTTTGTTAAAGCATTATCTTTTTTCATTGAAACTAAACATTTTTGCTAAAAATTTATATTTTCCATTCAGAAGTAAGCTATTTCCAAATGTTTGACGTTTTAGCTTGAAACCTAAGTTTTTTGATAAAAATTCATCCATTCGGGTAAAAAGTGATGATTTTTGGTAAAAAATGTATCTATTTGCTTAAAATTTTAACTACAGTCGAACCTGATGTGGAATAAACATCTTTCCCGAAACTAGAAAGCCCCTGATGCTTGTCTGCGTTATTTCATCGACGTCGACCTCACATTTAGATTTTTGTTTCTGTTGATTTGTATGCAATCCTTTCCTATATCTCTCTTGACTCTCACGCCGTGCCTCTACCTCAATTAATTTGCCTTTCAGTACATTTGTCATAAGATTTCCAGCTCTCGATTAAACAGCGACTTTAAAATTTTCATATTTCTCAGGCAGGGAACTTATCAATATTACTAACAGTAACTTGCCCGTATAGTAGTCTTAAATTCCTGTAACTGGTCGAATTTTGCGATAAAATTGTTGACATTTTCTTCTATCTACAATAGTATGGTCTTTTCTATAAACAATGAGTGTAGGTAACTCACCATAAACGTACAATAATTTTCTCTCAAAAAAATTTTCGTGAGAGAACGAGAAGTTTTTTTTTCATTTAATTAATAAAAGAGTAGCTGGGGCATTACCGAAAGATTCAAGCCTTGATTACCTTAATACGTTGAATTTATTAATTTTTACAATAACCAGTTACTTTTAACATTTCAAGCAAAGACTTTACTACCGAATGTTGATCATACAATATCAAAATGTGGCTGATTGTCAGTGAATCAGATATTTCTTTCAAATCCTATTTTCTGTGACACACATGTTCTGCATTATTATGAAATAAATTCAGATTAAAATCGTATTCATTTTAAAGAAACTGTAAAAGAGTTTCGAAAAAAGCAAACAGAATATAACGCGGATTACTTCGGGCAAGTTGTTATTAATGCAAAGTGTTAATACGTTTTTAAAATTATAGATATATTATAGTTTTATATTTACTATGGTAATAAAATTAACGATTACCGTTACGTGAGAAACACACTATAAACGAATCTCATGGTTGCCACTTAAGAAAATAGTTGATTAATGCGCTAATGGAGAATTTTGTTCGGAGTGCATCGAGTATATATTGTAGTGTTTTAAAAAGTATGTATATGGTATCTCATACTGGTTATCTCATTGATTTTAAGCGTCAAGCTTGTTTTTCTAATATAAAGAAATATGATTATTGCAACCGAGGCTAGTTTAGGCAAATCAAAGCGATTTTTGCGAATACTGCTTTTACAATAATTTGAATCTCAATGAAGAATTTTTGAAACTTTTGACACAGATTTCAGATATTTTTCAGAAGGTGCGTGGTAAGGTTCAAAGTTGGAGTTATGTTTTCTTTAATCATTTGTTTTTACCTAAAACACATGCATATCTTTAAAAAGGTATCACAGAGTAAGGTAATTCAAGCATTGGTTGAAAATATTTGTTTTGTAAGATCTAATGTGAATTTAATACCCTTTTGGATTATATGCATTAATATAATTAAAGATGATGATCAACGTGAACACCAGAGAATGAAAGAACTTCATGTTTGACAATGAGGGGAAAAATTCTTTAAGGCGTCAATAAAAAATTTGGTTCACAGTGTATCTAATAAATATTTTGTTTTTCAAGTGAAGTGAATTTATGGTAACTTTATTGTTATCTTATTAATTAGAGGCGTAAAGCTTGTTCTTCTGATGTATTGATGTTTCTGTTGATTTTTATCACATTTGTTTTATAATCTTCTCGCTAAAATGATAAGAGTTTACGCAATAATCGAAAAATAATGTTAAAACAAAAAATGCCATGGTCATGCATAATAAAGTAATCATTTGAAAATGGTTTGAGAAGCTTGAAAATAATTCTTTGAAACCAAAGATAAAATAAGAGAAACGGTATTTTTTCTTTAATTATAAGTTAATTTTAAGGCTAAAGATATCTGTAAGGCCGGCTGAGAAGGCAAGAAACTTTAGTAGTTTAGTTAATTAAGGCAAGGCTATAGATCTGTCTAATCAACAAAGGCAAAATATATTATTAGTCCATTGCGTTAAGACAAGCTTGTGTACGCTGGCCTTTTCATGCAAGCAGGCTTGGCTAATAGCTTGTTGATGCCTGTAACCTGCATCAATGACGTTTTTAAGCAATTCCGTCGTCGGGTGTTTGATCCTCTGTGGATGATGTCGTGCATACTCTAAATACCATAATATGCTTGCAACATAAAAACATAAGCCAAGTATTCTGACTTCAGTTTTACATGTGCAATAATACCCTAAAATAGGTTTATAAGGTTTTTCATTTGCCAATTTCTCATTATCTTGTCTGCTGAGGTCTTCTTCAATGTAAGCTATCTATAGTTAGTATTTGGTATAATTTCTGAAACAGGAACACATTAGCACTCTAATTAGCCCACGTTTATTGAATAGTTCGTCTATTTAAAATTGTGCAGCCTGTTTTCTGTAAAGTTTGTACGAGACTTGTCTTATATATTTTTTTGCTACTTTAGCAGTTTCTGCCTCCATCATGACTCGTTCTTGATAATTATTGAGAATCGCCACAACAATCCAAAAAGAGTTTGCAATGTTGACGAAATAGTTCATAGAAACAGTCCCTTTAAAAAATTAAAAAATAGAACTCATATGACCATTGCGCGCTTCAACTGACTACCTTGTATTTGTGATTATTCTAGTCATTTGCAGCTTGAATATTGAGTTGACGTTGACCGGACTGCAGGAGGATGGGCATTTCATAATCAATAACTAAATTTTCACGTAATGGTAAAACATGTCTGTAACCTCGATTCACTATAAATATGTCCCCACTTTTTAACAATTCTTTAAGACATGCATCATCTATCGAAAATTCGTTTTAAAGCATTCAAGCATTATTATTTCTAGAGTCCTAAGAATAAGGACCATGTAGATCAGGCATAAAGCAACCTAAAGCTACAAAAAGGGTTAGCTGTATTCAGTGACGTTTCTTATGCATTGAGTATGTCTGTTTTTGTGCTCTGAAGTTACTGAATTCATGCATATATACATGCGTTCATTGATGTATGCAATTGAAACAGGATCATTAGTATTAGAATTGAAGAGCCTTTTTGCAAAATCCATCACACTTTTTTCTATGTGTTGCCCTCTTGAAATTGCATATAATATAATGTTGTGAGGAACAAAACGTAATACGAGTGATCTCAATAGTCAGACTAACAGCTTGCCAACTACTAAATCAAAAAGTGACTGATTTGAGGACGTAAATATTTCATATAATAAAAATATTGACCTTGCACTCGGCAGAAAGTCTTACAAAATCTTTCATCCGATTGCGAAATATGCAAGAATAATGCCTATTATACCTGATTACATTTAGTCTTAAACATCCTTTATTCTGTTCTGTTTTACGAATTCCGCGTCAATATTTTGATTGCAATTTGCACATATACTAATATTATCTTGTATACAATGTATTCTTTTTTGTCCTGCCATGTTAATTTCGATTCAGCAAGTATTACGCACATGTATTATGCAAACATAAAAGCTTATGTGTACATCGATGGCTTAACATATGAGCTGTAGACCTATACATCTATTGTACGATGTATCTGTTGCAAATTAGTCTATATTGAGGAATAAGAATAAATGAAACCAAGCTTTTCCTTCAGATATGTGCAAATAATTAAAAAGTGGAAACAGCGAATTTTTGAAACAAATAAAATGTGGGCGATTGTCTTATGTTTCACAACTGTATGAAATTCAGAAACAAACGACAATGTAAGTGAGCGTTTTATGTTTTAAAACTGCTATAAATTTAAAAACAAATGCCCATGTGCGTGATTATAGTATGTTTCATAGCTAGATAAAATTCATAAATAAATGACAATGCGAGTGAGCGTTTTACGTTTCAAAACAGCATGAAATTCAGGAACACATGACAATGCGAGTGTGCGTCTCATGATTGAGAACTGCATGAATTTCGGAAACAAATTAAATACGAGTATTCGTCTTACGTGGCACAATTATTCACAACTGCATGAACTTAAAAAACAAATGAATTATGATTGATCGTCTTATGTTTTACAAGTCCATGAAATTCAGAAACAAATGACAATGCGAGTAAGCGTCTTATGTTTTACAACTGCATAAAATTCAGAAACAAAGGACAATGGAGTGATAGTCTTAATATTTCATAACCGGATAAAATTCAGAAACAAATAAGAATGTGCGTGGTCGACTCATTTTTACAACTGCATACATTTCAGAAACAAATGAAAATGAGTAATCGTCTTATGTTGCACATTTGCATAAGATTCAGAAACAAATGAAACATGACTGAGCGTCTAATGTTTTAGCGCTGCATGAAATTTAGTAACAAATGATAATGTAAGTAATTATTATTTGTTTCACAACTGCATGAAACTCAGACACGAATGATAATGTGGTTTTGAATCTCCAATGTCTTCATGACCGAATTGTACTAAGTACAGCTTTCATCGTTGCAAATAGCAAGGATCCTTTTTTAAAAATATTCAGAAATTACAAGATGATTGGCAAAGGAGCGTTTTTTCACAAAACCGCTGAGCAGGCGGCCGAGAACCTTGGTCTGAATTTTAACATCGGAAGTGAGGAAAATACAATTCCATTTAGATGCCTTATTTATGTTACTCGACAAGAAAATGCATGAAAAATTTCACAGAAATGTTCTACTGATCCAGGACTGACGTACATTCACAGAAATAATGCGGCGCTAAGAGTGCCTTATTACCATCTTTGTCCCTCTTACGGCGTTGGCCGCGAACCTGGCGTGCCGAACGCTTTAAAGAAGATAAAGTCAATTGTTTGAAATGAAAAGTGCCAAATTTTCTAAAAATATGATTTTTGGACAGTAGTTTTTGTTGCACACTCGAGGCCTGACATCGTTCTCTGAGACTTTGAGAGGTGAACTATATTCGTGATCGAATTCTCGGCTTCGGCCGACTACAACATCACGGCTAAAGAGAATGAAAAGAAGAAGAGGTATTAAGACCTTAAAAGGAAGCTAAAACGACTGCACCCAAAAAACTCGGTTAATGTAATTGTTCTTGTGATCGGTGCTCTGGAAGGTGCAAAACTATCACTGGTACGTAACGTGTGATTTACCACGGTTCTTCTGGGAGCTGATGTCATTTTTGATAGATGACAGTTGCACCAAGTGGGACCATGCGGTGCTTGTTTAACCTTTTATCATTATAATTTTTATTATACATATATATAATGAAAAAAGTTTAAACAACCACCGCATAACCCAACTGGGAGCAACTGCCGTATATAAAAATAACATCAGCTTTTAGTAGAACCGCGTTAAATCACACTTATGTTGTTTTTATCGGATTTCATAATATTTACAAATTTTTTAATACTACATTACACAGAAATATCTTATTTTTGACCTTTGTGAATATTTTATCTATATAATATAAATTATTCTAAATATGATAATATAATTACATAAATTGAAATGATTATATACATAATAATTGTGAAAATTATATATACATATATAATAATTGTATTTATAATTATATTATACTATGTATGCTTAAAATAGTTCTCTATATTTTTTCACAGACACGTCTAACAAATATAAACAAACTCCACCTGAAGATCCGTGCTTTAATGCCAATAAAGAAATGTCTGTTAAACACAATCGAAACACTAACGTATCAATAAAGAATCTTTTGTTAGACAGTGATTGTACTGCTGAAGCTGAACATTTGAAAGTTGTTTGTATTTTCAGTGAAGAAAAATTGATTCTTATTCCGAAGGTTCGTACGTTGAAAGTTTTTATGAATTGTCAAACATTTTTTGTGATCTAACATCTAAAGCAGCTGACTTCGATGAAGAATTTTTTTTGCAGACATCTCATCTGCGCGCACTATGCATATTGTTAATCGCGTAACAAATTTTTTGCAAAATCGCGCCATTACAGTTTCACTTAATCAATTGATACGGAGGACAAAAAGTTCATAAAAAACACCAAATAATTTGCTAGGTTATAAAAAAACGGCATCTCTTATGCAGGAGCATTTTTAGGAACTAAATACTGGAAGTAAGTTTTTTGAATTTGTGCAATAAGCTGAGACTTACATTCCACCTATTGAAATAATAATACATGTGAAAAAAACGAGAGAAAAATTAACACGATGAATCTACAAACCGAAAGCAGATTTCAGTCTTAATCTTTTATTGAAACGCACGCTTAATAATTTTTTGAAATGCCTAAAGTTTTTGATAGAGCAATGGAAAATATAAGTAATTTGAAGAAACATAATACTTTGATAACAAATTTGATTCTAGGCGAGCTTTGGGAAATAAAAGAACAAAAATTTAATGACCGTTTAGCTTATCTGATTTTACTATAACAAGATGACTTTGAGACTAACAACCCCCTGGCTAGTCATAAGGGTATTCGAAAAGTCAGTAGAATGTACATAGCTGTCCCTTGTTTGTCCCCTAGTATACTCTCCAAAACTGAAAATGTTTTCGTGTTCCTACTGTACCATTCATCAGATTAAAGATGGTACCATCGACTGAAATATTTGCGTCAGCCATTCAAGAAATGCGATTTCTTGAAGACGAAGGAATTTCTTCAGAATCCAAGTCTGGTACTAAGAAACTCTTCTATTCCTTAGCAGGTCTCATAGATGATAATCTTGTAAAACAGTTGATTCTGGGATTTAACAAAGTTATGAACAAGATTTATTGACGAGCAAACTTTGTGAAATTAGCATATCTGGACTTTTAGTTTTAAGTAATTTAAAATCTATTTTCACTTTTGAAATAATGACTGTGTACTCGTACGTAATGCACCATGTTTTAAAAGGAATTTTTTAATACAAAATAGGTTAAGTTTTGCACGATTTCATCATAGATAATAACTTCTTGGAGATCGAGAATTTAAAGAAAAGAATCTATGAGTTTGATTATAGTGCATATGAAAGCAACAGGCCTCGTCTCAGTCCCATTTTTCAAATCAAAACCAGATTCATTAAAATGTTTGCGAGTTAATCCTTATGTCTACTAAGAAATTTAGGGGTCCTAATCGATAATTTTATTCCACGAAATAATAATGTTTAAAAAATGTAATCAAGTTGAATGAAATATTTGACATATTGTCTTTAAGAGTTGTTTGTCACGAATTGTCTTATTATTCAGAGTCACTCATACATCAATATCTGAGCTAAAAAACGTCACACGTAAGGTTGAGTAGAGTCAACAATTGAAAATGTTTGGCAATTTGATGTCAATTATAATTCAGCTTCAGATTGCGATGAAATGTAAAGAGGTATGACACTGATTTCGAGAAAGGCTCGTCGGAAAATATTTTGGTTCTTTAACTTTCAGAATTGTATTTATATAAACCTAAAATCCTATTCCAATAAACAGACCATGTTCGGTTATGAAGTCATGCAATCTTTGATCACAACACTATTAAAGAAACATCTGCTCTTATGCAGCCTGGCCAAGAGAAAAATGTTTGTTACTTAATTTATAGTATAGTGGAAGATGAGCCTGGTAATTTATTTTTTATTGCTGAAGTGATACTCGATCAGGTAACGTATGCCGACCAGTACCAGGCTCACATAGATGACAATCAATACGAACTTAACTTTGATTGTTAAAAATCTCTAGATTAGAACGACTTGAAAATATCGTCGATCTTATTTCTCACTTCTAATGGAAATAAGCATTTATGTTTTGCTAAGAGCTGTATATAGTCGATTCCTTAGCAACATGTTTATTTTCCAAAAAGTCACTCATAGTTGTCTCTTCCTCGATAAAAATTTTTGATAAACCATGACATGAGAAACAGCTTATTAGGGGAAAAACCGACTAACGCATCAATGAGAAATTTGGTTCATAGTGTATCTAGTTAATTTTTTTTTTATTTTCGAACATAAAGATAATTTATGGTATCTTCATCGTTATCTCATTAACTACAGGCGTCAACCGGATTTTTTAATACTCTTTAGAAAATTTGTAGACATCTCAATTGAAAAATTTAGTTTTTTAGGAATTATGTCACAATAAAGAAATTAAGCTAGGATACTTTTGACGCAGTTCAAGGTTTAAGATAAATGTTATTTATGACTCTCATCGCATTCACCTTATATTCTTATCGCTGAAATGATAAGATTTGATTAAAGACTCAAAATCTTATTTGCTTAAGAAAAAAGCTCAACAATTTTTCCGCATCCAGTTTTTATAGAATAAAGTTTTGTAATTACTCTTTGTCCTTTTTTATTGGTTAAAAATTAATTCTTAAATTAAAAATTCAACCATTTTTTTGAATATTTGAAATATTATTAATGAAATTATAACCTTAGAATTTTGTATCACATGCTAGCCCGCCTGCTCAATAAATGTTTAATCATTTATTTACTTTTTTGTGAAAGAACATCATCTTCTTTTATTAGACAAGTTTGTATTATAATAAATTATACGCTGTATTAATTTATACGTTAGTTTGTAAATTTTTCATATGTATATTATTATACCATTAAGTCATTTGAGATCTAAAAATATGTCACTTTGTGTGCAATAAGGGGTTATGTTTTTGATCATGTGCATGTATATACGGATAATGAAAACTGATATTGTTATAATACAGGCTATTATATCAATATTTTGCATTTATTTATTTGTGCTTTGAAATTCGAAACAAAATTCTTTTTTTTGTTTAGATACTGATACTTCATTTCATTTGCGCTAGAAGGTAAAATTCCTTAATTACATTGAGAGGTTATGTTATCCATATTTCTTCTACATTACAAGGATTAGAAGTTATATAATTTTTAATATTCAAAATTATATGTAGCACAAATTACACTATTATTCTGAAACTAATTTCATTCATTTATAAATTGCACAATTTCTTTATCTTTTATTTGAAGTCGTCGCTCATAGCATTTACTTCATTTTAAATATACTTCATTCTCGCGCGCTTACTGCAACAATATGGCCAGCTCTGGTAGAGTTGCTTTCTATTTGTTAACTTTTTTTCAGTTGCGCGTGGCTAGACCGTGTATTCTTAGATCATGCGCACTACGCCACAAAACGACAGTTCGATGAGGGCTGGTACTCAGCTCTGATCAAGTAAGGTTAAAGGCCGGGATTTTGCTTTTAGTCCTT
>JAUELO010313289.1:0-15043 GCA_032357855.1 Amphibolips quercusostensackenii | reverse complement strand
AGAAAAAGCGTGCCAAAGATGGATTCAATCCGTTTATTTTTTCGAGAGTTATCGTGCATACGGACGGACGGACGGACGCCATCGCAAAAACTTGATTTTCGGTATCAGGGTGTCTCAAAACGTGGAGATCCGTCGAAAAAGTGAGGGGTTAAATTTCTGACAATTATAATACTTTCTCTATCATAAATGATGAGAATGTAAAAATATCACTGTATTTTTTCTACATATGTAAATAAAACTGCGGTTGACGTACTTAACTCAACAGAAGAAATTTTTCAACATCTAGAGATTGAAAGAAAGGTTAATATCATTAATTTAGTTGTTCAAATCGCTTATTGTCTTTAATACAATAACGTTTGTGCATTATGCCTTCTTGGTTATATCACTTGTAATTAGGATCTAGATAACTTCTCTTAATATCTTCATTTTTATGAAACTTAGTGGTGTTGGCGTTAAGTTTTTTTGTAAACTCCTTACGGCAATCTACTGGAGATTAGGCGCATTTTTCAACGCATTTCTCAGCCTTAGCAAGATATGATTTTAATTATTTTTTTAATTCACTGACGGCTTTTCCGCATCAGCTTTTAGCAGACTTCAAACAAAAATAGAATAATTTTTTATATTTATGTTGAACTTTTTTGTATGAATTAACAACATGTTTTGAATATTGATTGAATGTGAACTTTTTTTTCAAGACGTGTCGAATATGGATAAAAAAATTAAAAACTTAAAAATCTTTTTTAGGACTATTAAACTTTTTAGGCTTCTCTAACTCAGTTTAGTTTAGTTTTATAAAACAGAATTTTTAAAAATCAACTGTTACTATTCAGCTATTTATTTTTAATTTTGTCGAAAATGCAATATTTACAAAAGACTCTGTCAACGTCTAATAATTTTTTCATTGACATTTGAAGTGAAACTTGTTTCACTAGCTGTTTAGGATTGATATTAAATCAATGAATATGTAAAGCTGAACTAAAAAAGACCACATATTGTGTTTAAAATAGATTTAGAATATTTTCTGAAGTACCTTAATATTTTTCTTATCTTTCTCATAACTTTTGAAACATGTGCCATCCTTTTTATCACGACTCTCATCGAATATTTTTTAATCGTCAGTACCTATCCAACATTCGTATCTTACGTCCAGATACATCATGCTTGGTACCTTAGCAGCGTCAGCTGCATCCTAGAAAGAAAGAAGAACAAAATGATAACAAATATATGTTTTAGTTAAACAAATATTTAGGTATTAAATTTTTACGTAGACTGACCTCAATGTCAGAAAATAATTTGTTATCAACATCAGCGATTTGTGTGTCGGCAAAGCAGTTTTCATAAAACTCATCCAAAGCTGAATCATTTGCAAAAACTGTCTGCAAAAATAAAAAGTAATGATAAAGTAGGAAGAAAATGTTAGATTTTAATGTTTACTTCCTAATTTTTAATAAATTTGGTGAAAACATCTATATGTTTAATTATAGAAAAATCAAGAGAGGAACTCTACTAGGGTGGTCCAATTTTTTTTTTGACAACCCTGTGCTAATGACCAGACCATGCAATTCTGGAGTGGTTTCATTTATTGGCAGCCCTGCTTCGTCAGAAAAAGTAAGGTTATGTAATGCCAAGATTTTGTGTTGACGTAAACGACAAATGTAGTTATAAGATAGACGCAAAACTAGCTAAAATTGATAATAAGTGAAGCTGTCATTTATATAACGGTAATCGTAACTTCCAAAGTTTTGTTCATATCATTTAGTTTTTTTACGCTTGTAGGCATAGGTAGTAATTATTTTCATTTAAATTATGAATAGAATTTCATTATTACACATATTATGTTTAATAATATTTTCGTAAAATATTTTGTAAATGTTACGCAGGAATTTATGTCACTATAAATATCAAAAGTTTTTATTCAATCGGTGGACGATTTATTTGGACTATATTTATATTTCCAAATTTGAATTTGTTTCCTAATTTTGCTAGTTCAAGGCAAAACATGAAAACATTATTAAAATTTATGTTTTTTATTTCATTTATTGGCATATGTATGCCCATCAAAGAGTATATCTGACAAAAGAAAAACGTATACAGAACACATAACGTGACTTGGCTAAGTTTTATAACTGCTGTCAGAGCTATTGGTTTGTCTAAAAACTAAATTAATGAAATACTGAATTTGAAAGTACTGATAAAAAAATTATTTATTGTAATTATTATAGTTATAATAATTATTATTGAAGAATTCAAAATTTGATGTGTTTGTTTATTTCCTGAATTCTAAATTTCCTCTTAAGGTGCCAATAACCGGTGCTCTTGCCCTAGGATTAATTTTGGCGTGAAATTAAATCGTATGCACCGAAAATTGTAACTAAATCTAATTTTCCGTACTTTTGTGGATAAAAAGTAATTATTTTATATAAAAATATATGCCATTTGTTATGCAAAAATTAGAAGAACAGAAAATTTAAAGTTTATTCAACATTCACTTCTTTTAAAATTACTTGATTATGCTTTCTAAATTGTTCTGCAAATAGGCTTATATTTTTTTAAGATGAAAGCTATTACAAACCGAGTAACATACAAATCATTCACGTTTTCTGAATTGTATATAAAACGCAAATCTGTAATATTTCAGTGCCTGCAGAGAAAAAAAATTTAGAATGATAAAATGCAAATATTTAGGAAAAATAACCTTTTTTTAAATGCCGGTATGCAGATGGTATTTTTTCACTTTTTAAATTTATTTTTCATGTTGTAAAATGTTGCTAAATAGAACAAATTGAAATAAGTTTAGCTATGGGGGCCTTTCTACGAGAATGTGATTCTCGAAAGACCCTCTATTCAATTTATACTTCTTGCAGTTTTAATTTTATAATTTGTACCTTACTTACAAAAAATTAATTTCAAAAAATGTTAAAAAATATCAAAAAAAAAAGTTTAATTTGATTTATCTGAGGGTAGATTTCATTCACAGGAGATTTAATTTTTCATTCTCGTACTGATATGAACTTTAGTCTTTATGACGTAGAAATAGGTTTTCAAAAAACGTCTATACAATTGAGAGTAGCTTTATTCTATCTAAAAGTGCATTTTTCACGTGAATTACTATTTAATTATTATTATACAGAAAATATGTTTAATCACTAAATTTAACTTTTTTGTATTAATTATTTATTCAACCCAGGTGCATTTTTTAGTAGATATTTTTTAGTACATGATAAAAATATTGAAGTTAAGCAAAAAAAAATTATATCATTAGTTCTTTTCAAAATGAGAGCTTAATAAAATGAAGTCAGGATAATGATAATTGGTTCAGAAAAATCTGGTTTTTCTACATAGATCATTTGAAAAAATGTCTCTACCTCCTTAAAACATTGTAAATGATAGGCAAGTATTTGTATAATTTTGAATACATTTGCAATCACGTATTAGAGAAATAATGTTATTATTGTTTCTTATCCAGACTTCATTCTCATATATTTTCATAAAATTTTTTTAAATCTTATTATACGTTTCGGAATCTTTTAAAAGACACTATATTTTTCAAAATCCCTTTAAAATGTCAAAATCTCTTAAATCCTGTGAAATATCTAAAACTCCTTTGAAATGCCGTACAACTAATTTTCCTACAAGTGTCAATTTTCTGATGCGTATTAGTTTATTAGCGTTTGAATGAAAAATTTCCTAATTAAAAATGTAATAAGCTTTAAATTTAGAAACTTTAAATAAAAAAAAAGTTCAACTTGAATATTTTAATGTGCAATTTGGTTTCAATTACTTTAAATGAAAAAAATTTTAGCCTTAAGAGTTTGGATTTTTTATTTTCAATAATCGTAAAAAGCTTTAAGAGATTAACATTTTTTTAAAGAATTTTAAACGATTTTGTAAGTTTTCGAAAATTAAAAGTATTTGGAAGATTTCAAAAAATTTCACAATATTTAAGGGATTCCATGGATTTTGAAATAAATTGAAAGTGTCAAAGCTTTACTTATTTTTTAAGGAATGTTCGAAGATATTGCAGGTTTCAAGGTTTTATACGGGATTTCATTTGATTTTCGTGCCCGTGAAAACTACCCTTAAAACCAAAAATGTCATATCTTCATAAAACCGACCTTTTGATCACTGTATTCTCGTCTTAGTTTTACTTAAAATTATTTTGTCCAACACCCACGTCAAAAATACTACTTTTTTCAACTAAAAATAGTGGCGAAAACGATCGATTTCTCGATTGATGACGTGAGCGTTGAGAAAAGTACTTTTCACAATGCGAGTTCACAATCGACTACTTTCTCCACTCGTAGCACAATATACTATTCTTTTATACTGCCTCGCACGATTCCCTTCCTTACTTTTCTCATATGAACTCCTTGATCCTCGGCTAAAACCAAGAAAGTCACGCCTACAACGAAAGAGATTTTGCCTAATGATGTGGTAATAAATAATTAGTTATATAATATTGGTTAATAATAGTTTGTAATCTAGTCGATTTTTACCCGAAAAATATAAAAATTTTAAATACAGAAGCGAAATCTTTACCATGTAAATAAATCTTCACCTAACAAATATAAATTTTGAGGCATAAATCAAGAAGTTCAATTTTTAGTTAAAAAATTTTTATAATGTTATAAACAAGCTAATAAGCATAAGCAATTTTTTTGTAATTTGCAATGGTCAGCTATTTTTAATTTATAACATTTGCATGTTATATGTCTGATATCAATGTCGACATGCAACTAGTCAAAAATAGATCTAAATAGATTCTGCGAAGTAATGCGTACACCGAACTCTCGGTTAACGATTCCGCGGTTTGAAAATTCCTGGAACTGTCAGCCCACGCAACTTCTTAGTCCGCGGGGAGAGAGACGGTTGCCACTCATACCTGAAAAACGCTATCGGTTGCGATCGACGTCACAGCGATATTTTACACATCCGGTTTTCACCTATGGCTGTGCCTCAAGCGATCGTGTTGGTAATCTACGCAAATTCTAAATGAGAGAGTTTACCGCTCTTTGCAAAAATAGAAGGGGAAAATGAAAGGGTACAAGGGCTGCAGGAATGGCCGCGAAATTCGAACTCAAAGTAAACAAAGTAAAGTTTTAAAAAAAAAATGATAAAAAATTATTGAAACAAAATATGAAACGTCGACTGTAGCTTAATAAAAAGATGAACTGCAAAGTTGGAAAGCCTAATTCAAGTTCTCATTAGGCTACAGTCCATGTTTTATGTTTTTTCTATTTATTTTTTATAATTTTTTTTGAAAAACTTTACTTTGACTAATTTGAGTTTGAATTTGCAGCTGTTTATGTAAGTTCTGTGGCTTCTTTTAACGAGCGGTAAACTCTCCTATTGAAGCGTAATGATAGAAAAGCTATATATATAAAATAGCCAGTGATTGTGGATCAGAAAAAGACGACTTTTGTTTAATCGTTCTTTTATAACAAGAATAATAATTTTCATTTACTCTAACCCACATCAAAGTATTTTTAGTTTGCCTAACCCAGAAAACATATCTTTATATATCTAAACTTATTTTTGTATGAAGAACTCAGTAAATAATTTTGTTTCGTTGAAACTGGCTAATGAAGTACAAACACAATCTCTAAATATAAAAGATAATCTGAGAAAAATAAAATTTAGGCTTACATAATCCATGAAATAAGAATTTTGTATTTTAATAAAGCAAAAGAATACAAACTGTTATAACTACTAACCATAGTTTTTACTCTAATTGAGGAATATGCAGATCGTTTATACTCTGGCTTTATACTTGGTGGCACATTGTGTTAGTAAGTATAATATTATAGCATAAAGTTTTAAAAATTTGTTGAAGCTTTCTGCAAGCAACAATTCGTCTTATGTAATCGACATTTCATGCTAATGAATATATCATTTTAACTCTATCTGTATTTGTTCAAAATAAGTAGAAACCATTTGAATAATTTTTGTTAATTCCTTATTTTTGTAAGTTTTTCAGTTAAGTGAACAGTAAAATTTTTTTTTTTAATGCATAAACCTAATTTTCAACACGGCGTAGCATGCTTCCTTACTAGCTTACTAGCTGATTTAGCATTTCGCGCAGTTTATGCTGACCAGCTTTCAAGAAAGGCGTCCTGCTCTGTGTGCAGTGTTGAGGCTAAAAGCACCTTATCCCTGATATATCTCTCGACCAGCTTCTCTATCGTCTCCAGGATGTAAGTCGTTAGGCTGATCGACCAAAAATCTTTTGCATCAGTTTAACCCTTTTCCCATGTTTAGAAATGAATGCTACTCTACCATCCTTTCATTCCCAAGGCACGTGTATTGAGGCAGTGCTCGCCCTCAACAGTTTTATCAGTGAAAGGGCGACAAATTCCATGTTTTTTTTTGTAAAAGCGCTGGATGAAGGCTATCCGAGCCTGGGGTTTTATAGGGACAGAACGACTTAGCAGCCTATTCCACCTTCTCGTTATCAAAAATTTTCCGCAAAATGTTTATCGGTCTTTTTCCTCTTTTGGCTTCAGCCTCCCACCTCTCGGTTAGTTCGAATTAGCTAAAAACCCGGTAAGTGAACTTTTATTAGGCGAATCAACGTAGCTTCCACTTCTTCTGCGGCAAAATCTTTATCATTGAACATAATGAGCCCGAGGTGAGCTTCTGCATTTTTTTCAGATTCTTGTGGAGCTTTGCTCTTTTTGTAATGTTCTTCAATACCTCGCAGTAGCTCTTTCAATCCTCCTGTTCATACATTTTTATATTTTTATCTTATTCATAGTAAGCCCTCTTATAGATGTCCCAGTCTGAAAGTAATTTAGTTTAGTTTGCCCAGTTGCACAACGCTTTAGTCATTTTACAGAGTTTTTTCAGGTGAGTGTTTTACCATTCTTCTTTTTCTAGACCTAATTGTGCTTGTAGGGCAATTGTTATTGTATAATGTAGTCAAAGTCCTTCGCAGAAAACTTGCTTCGTATTCTAACTCATGTATGGTACCATAGCTTGTGGTTTATATTATTAGCCTGTCCTTGAATTTCTCTTAATTTGAGTCCTAAAGTGTATACCTGAATCTGCTGATTTGTGAAACCGACGGGTTTTCTAAGATTTACCGGAACAATATATATTTGTGGTATGGCGGAGGCTTCTTATCACAGACTATTAAGACCACTATCTTGCTCCTTAGTTTATCAAAGCATAGTGTCAAATCGAGAACATAACTCCTTTTTCAAATCTGGAATGTTATAGCAGCACCCTGATTCAAAATTTTTAGCTCAGTGCCAACTAGGTATTCCAATAAATCTCTACCTCTGTCATTGCTATTTGTGCTCTCTTATACTCTATGGTGGGACTTTGCATCACAGCCCAACAGCAAAAGAATTCTGTTCTATTGGCAGTGCGGAATAAGAGCCTCCACCTCTCTGGGAAGCGGGTGTCCTTTAGCATCGCCTGGGAAATATGCCAAAGAGATAAACACCTCTAGCTTTTCTTCGCTTCCGACCCTAAGTCCTACCTAAATTACAGTGAGATCCCTGGAGCAGAGCTAAGGCACCAAGACCGCATCCATACAACTGACGGCTACGCATACACTTGGTTTTCTGTAAAGCGGCCGCTTACATATGAAGCTACACCCTACAATGCCACTTCGACTTTCGATTAAATCAATACTGTAGACAGAATGTATTGCTCTTTTATAAAACTTAAATCTGTCAGAGAATTAGTTAGTAATTGTGACCATTGGTAAATTCAAGATTAACTTTTAGAAAGCCTTACCCTTATAATTCTGAATAAATATAATAACAGATATTTCATTATATTCTGAGATAATATTTAAAATAAAGATATATATGCAAAACTTGAGGAGTCTACGTTATTCATTGTATTTTTATTTTAATCATTGATAAAAAAAGTTGCTTCGAGTTTCAGTCTTGTGCAAAACTACGAGTCTTGTTGGCGTCTTGTGAACATTGCAGTTTACTTTCTCAGCGATAAACTGAAACTGAAGTTTTTAGTTATGTTGTATACAATGCCTGTGATTGGCAAGAGCACCGCACTGTGGAGACTAGTCTAACTTGATTTTCCAATCAAGTTTTAAAAAAATAACGCGACGACTAAAAGCAAAGTTAGATTAGTATTATATTCATTGTACCTATTGATGTTTTCAGGGTGTTTTGAGATTCTGATTGCTTCTGTGCGTTTTCTTGGAAAAATATTCTATTTTTTTGCGATAGTGGTAATTTTCTTAAATAAAATTCTTTTTCCTGTTTTGATATGATGCTTAGCTATTGCTAATTGCGTAAAATGTTTTAGCCTGACTTTACACTCATGTTCATGTATAGACTTTAACATAAGAGGAAGGGGTTTTATATACTCCGGTATCACTGAGAGATGCCTTTTCATCATAAGGGTTGTTCGGAAATTTTCCCAATTTGTTCTGTAATATCTTAGATGTGGGGTAGGATGGTTGTCGTTATCAGATCTTTTGTAAACTAGTACTTCTAAGAAAAGCAATTTTTGGTTTTGGCTTCTTCTTTTTGTTTGTAAAATTTGTTATCAAAGGATAAGAAAGTATTATTGTGACAGTGTTTTATGAAAGTTATGAGAGCGGAAAAAAGGTTCAAAAAGGATTTGATAATATCGATTGTGTAAGAGGTTGGTACTTTTATAAAGAGATAAACTTCCTTCAAAACTCACTAGGATGTCTTGGGGTTGAACGTGAAGCTGTTGTATCTCTTTGGTAAAGTCAAAAGAGTTTTGGACCTTTCTATTAAATTTTTCTGCGATAAGATTTATTTTTTTGGAAGCAAGCGTGCTAGGTTTAAAATTTGATGAGTATATCACGCTTACAATCAGTCTAAGTGGAATGTTTTATGGGTTTCCGAGAGGACGTAAAATTTTTGAAAAATGGGATTAGCGAATATTAGAGAAGATATTGTTTTGTTGTCAAGTTAAGGGTCTTTTAGAAGAGTTCTTGTTTTGCTAATTATTTATTGTTTTTTCTTGGGTCTTTTTTAAGCTTTTTATATGTATTGTCAGTTAAAAAGTCCACGATTTTGATCTTATAGTATGCTATATTTATTATCACTGTTGTGTAACCTTTGTCAGCTGTTAATATTATCATGACTCCATTTCGATACACTTCTGTAACTGATGTTTATTCTTGTTTTGATAAGTTTTAGGAGGGAAGTTAAGCTTGTTATTAAAAGGATAATTTTTTTTTTAATTCTGGAGGGGGCTTCCGCAAAGTTATGCTTTTTAGACCGGGCTGAAATCATTTAATGCTAAGAAGATGGCTAGAGATGTTTTTTACTGTGTTAGTTAGTGGCGTGTGCTTGACGGAAAGTGATTTGTTCAATTTTATTTTTTGTTCTTAAGTAGAAAGATTTTTCATCCGTTTGAATTAAATAGAGAAGCAATTGACATTTTAAAACACCCTTCTAACGTCAACCTTGACAATGGATATAATACCAATCCGATTCGGCTTTTTGTTCTCCCGTATTTTTTGAAAAAGACTTGCTCGGACAATCAGTTTCAACCAGTTTTCACGGTAAGGCACTCTGACTAGTAACAAGCATTGTAAAGAGTTTATATAAGAACAGCATAACCTCAAAGTTCTGTTTTAGTTGAGCCCTTAAGAAGCGAACTGCAATGTTCACAAAGTGTCGGCAAGACTCCTAGTTTTGCTCACTATTGAAACGCAAGACGCCTCCATTTATTATAATGAATCATCCTGAAAACATAAAATCTGTTATTTTAGTTGATACTTTTGATTATCATAAGGTGTCTTTCATATCCATTTAGTGTTATAAAACACAAATTAAAAGCTTCTCTTTTATATCCATTTTATTAAAATCTTTAAAAAAAAATTTTGAAATATCCGTAATCAAAATTTTTAATTTGAGAAAAGTATAGAAAATATATTTATTTGTAAGAAATAGTTACCACCATTAGAAACCTTGTCAAGTTTCCTATCAAATTGGATAAGTAAAAAGCTTTATTATGCTTGGTTTTGACGCAATAACGTTTCACTGAAAAATAGTCTGCACACTTAGTTGCACCAAATACCACACCTCATATTTTGGTAATCATGCAAGATGGTGGCTTATGGGATTCCACCTACAATGGGTACTTATAATAATACAATTTACGACAGTTTGAAGGAAATCGGAAAACATTTGTTTTTGGTAGCACGATTGTATAAAATAGAATGCCTCATATGCATGCATGAATATATAATATATCATTTAGATAGGGGATTATCTGTGACGTACGACCAGGTTGTGTTTAATGGGTTTAATTAATGACGAGCAGGGGATGTTCTGCGCCTATGTAGGATGATTGCGTACATTCAGTGGTATGATACATCGAAAGTTCACCTTCAAAGTCAACAGTCGGAAGGCCATCTGATTCAAGGAGTTAGTTTTGTGCAGTTTTCCTCTCCTCTTGCCAAAATTTAAGGCAAACGCTTGTCCTTGTAATAAAGTCGGATGCAGCCGCTGATTATTACTGGTTATAATTGAATTTATACAGTATTTCTAAGTTAGCCTTAGTCAAGAAAAATTTTCACAGGCTTATAGCCAGTGAAGTAGGGTCGTCTTGCGGTATACATACTTATGTTTAGGGATTTAAGTTATGCTTTAACAGTAAGGAGGACCTGCGTATAGACCTATCTTTCATCAAACTTTTTAAGTAAAGGCATCATACAATAGGTTAGGTTAAACGCACTTAGTACATGAAAAGACACACTTGAGCTTATAACTCGAGATATTGATTGCTTTCAAATTATTTTGACGAGCTATCGCAAATTTCACAGAGCGCTCACAGACAATAAACATAGTTACCTAAATTTTCAACACATATTTTTGATCAAACATAACTACAAATTTTTCACTAGTATTTTTGCAATGAATAGCTAGAAAGTATGTTTTATCGGTGATTTTATCGACATCGGCCTTGTAGTTTCTCTGCTTTACAGAGGACGCGCTATTCAAACTTTCATGTAGGATGCAAAATATGAGAACAAAGATCAATCGGGTCTACGCGAACGCAAAAACTTTATATTGACATTTTCAACATATCCTTTGTTAGTTCTGTCTAAGAGGTGTTTGAAAAACTTATAAGCATGTTTAAAAATTTGTCCGCGTAGCAAGAGCGAGGCTCGACACTTTGTAATCAGTGCTCGGGGAGAACCAAAGGAGGCTCACATTTTGATAGTTTTGAGTATCTCAACACGCTTTCACGTAATTAAGAATTATTTTATTTTTTGAGTTATTACATGTTCATATAAAGTTTAGAAAAAAAAATTAAATTGCACGCAAACCTTCCTAATCCTATGGAAAACATTTGTAGAAAATTTCATATTTGAATATATTGTGATCTGCGAGAATCTTAACATGATAGTATGCTTTTTGAAACGAATTATTTCTCTATTACTTCTCTTAGAACTTAGTTCAGAGTCCGGTAGTGATTATCCTGACACTACCCCTCTGGGTCGGTAGAAACCTTCTTCTTCTCATTGCATACTTTAGTCTCCTGCTCACCCCGAGCCTTCTGAACGTGCAAGGTCTAGGTCTTTACCTGCAAGTTCTGTAGCTGCCAATCCACCTGCTTATCATGTACTTGGATACGGACTTAAACAACTTGGACTTATTCGACTTATTTCCTACAGCAATTTGATTCGGCGATTCAAATTTTGCAGATACACTTTTGACCCTAATTTACGACTTCTACGTATAATAAGAAGGGCCTAAATGAACATGCCAATTCCAGAACAAATTGCATTAACAACATATGATCGAAACATTTTTGAAATATCAGGGACTGATGGTGTTTGCAGTTCCCTATGTAGCAAACGACGAGGAAGGCCTCGAGTAAAATAATATAGAAAGAAGCGTGATTACGGACTTGACAACAGACGAAGTTAGGGATTGTTTAGTTGGTTTTGGTTGCCCAATATATTTAAATTTTCACTTTTTGTTTGCGAATTAGGATTCTTTAGAGCTAAACCAATAACTTACCTAACAAATTTAAAATTCTTGCTAAGTGAAGCATGAAAAATATGTATATCTAAACCAGAGATATTTATCCTTGACTTAGCTGCAAATATTGTTATAAAAGTAATATATTGTTATTAAATATAAAACAAAATAAAAACTTAATGATTATCAGTTTTGCACTTTTTAAAAACTCGTTACTAATTTATAAAAGTAACTTTGTCACTACTATCTTTGCTAGATCAGGTGGCTGGTTTAAAGAAATTAGTTTTTCTCATTACGTCATTTAGTAACTGTAAAAGCGATAACTTGTTTTGGAAACAACTCTGGCATTATCAAAAATAAAATACTGGTTTTATCCTATTAACTTTTTTTGTCTTTCATTCACTAGCTGATTATTACGAGATTAGAATAAATCGACAACAATTTTCCAGCTGCAATAGCTTTCACGTAGAAAATATTACTTGGACAATGCTTGTGAGCAATATCTCATAATTAAACATGGAAATCCGTCAATTAATAACGTACGTGTCATCAATCAAGCTAGCGGTTCGCACGTTGCATCAACAATCTGTCACACTGATGACGTTTTTTTAAAATATATACAATTTAATTTATTTTTAACAACAATGAGCTATCACAACGACCCTACTGCACAAAGAAATTCGATAAAAAAAATTATCAACATTCTGGTTTAAATGCGTCAAACACTCTTTCTTGAAGGATCCAAATTCCTGATCAAATTCATCAACTGACAATTTACTACAAGTGTAAATTTACAAAACCTTATTAGTGAAAAATTCTACTTACACCTTACCGTGCTAGTTTTCGTTCTAATACCAAAAAAAAGATCCTTTCATGTCTAGAAGACCTTCCACTCATATCATTTGATATTTTGCACAGTATGCTTTCTTTGAGAAGTAAACCTGATCTAGTTCAAACTTTTTTTCTCTAACTTTTGAGTGACACTATTTCTTTTAATAATTTAAAATTTATTTAAACAGATAATAAGTCAACGTAACAACTGACTAAATATAATTTATAGTTAGTATGAGTGAGAAAGAAATTGTCTTCTATGGTGGAAACAAAATAATAAACAAAAGTCAGTTTTCGTGATTTACAATAATTTATTAGTTTATATATTTTTTTATTAATAGGTGTAATTTTTTCACGGGGTAATATAATTTTAACAAAAGACCAAAAATACAATTCATAATCGACTTTAGTGCTCCTTTTTTAGAATTGACTGTAAGTCTTACACGTATAACTAATGACAGCAGATACTTCACTCTGAGTCAAGGAAAATTTGGTAAACAGAAACAGATTTCAAACTTTTTTTGTCAAAATTTTAATTGATGCCATTTTTTTTTTAATTTCAAATTTCCTAAAGCTGTGGTAAATCAATGTAATAACTACCTAAAATAATTTCCAGTTGGCAAGAGCAAAAAATTTTTTTTATAATGTTCCAAACTAATAAAGCAGTCATTTTGTTGATTCGCAATGATTAGCTATTTTAATTCCATAGCTTTCACATGTAGAATGTCTGATAATAATGTACACGTACAAATTATTAAGGATAGATGCTACTCACGAATTATTTGCAAAAAAAGGAATAAATTTATTTTTTTATTATTTTTTGACGAATAGGCCTAATTTTTTTTCATCAACTAGAAATATCTTCACAAAGACTCCTTGCTTTCATAAATTTAGTAGTCGCAAAAACAATCCAGTGCTTCGAAATGTCAAACTTGCATGCTCATGTGCACAGATAGTTTCAGAAGTTAGTATAGGCGAAATTCTTTTTTAATAAATTTTTTTTTCTAAATTTTTTTATATCGACTTCCCTCCCCCTCCCACAATTTGCATATATTTCCAGACAGAAAATCCTGGCTGCACCCCCTTAGTTTAACATCTTCTTATGCATGTATAGGCAGTTTAAAAAGATTTTACTTTACAAAAATGAATAAATTTTAGATACAATAATCGTTTATTTTGGTCTATTCCGGCTTGCTTCGCTCGCAAGTTTGAGCGCACCTAGGGCGCGCGACTGTTGGTTTTAACGCCTTGCGCTTAATAATGTATTTACCTCGCGCAACGCGCTCGGTTTTTATATTTCCACCACATTTGTGCACAGACCTTTTACAATTAAAGGTAAGAGCATCGACAACTGTACTTTAGAGATTGTGAATCCTTTCTTTGTTAAAGCTCCTTTGGCTCTAACGAGCAAATTCACACCACGTATCTCGTGTTTCGCACTCGATTATTTCGAGAGTGAGAACAAATGTATCATTTCAATAAAGTTATATTATTTCAATCCATAATATGCATTAGTATCGAAAGATACGTATTTTTATTGTCTTTTTTTATTATTTAAAAAGTGCGCATCCCATAAAAAAACAATTTTGTTATTAAACATTTTATTTAAAATCCTGTCTTATTTCCACAAATTCAATTTGTTTATTTTCAATGTCACTTTTTGCGTCTCAAACTAAAGGTGCGCATTCAAGCGTAAAGTGCTTCTGAAAAAATTTGTAGATATATCAATGGCGACAAAATTTATTAAATGAAATGAAATTGCAGCTTGTGTTTTTTTTTAAAAAGTTAATATTTTTATTTTTAATATGATTTTATAATGAGAGCTTATAACAAATTTACAAATCTTTTTTGCTTGAAAAAATGTTGTCTTTTTCATTTTTTCTGTCTTTCGTTCCGTTCTTAAAAAAATTTAATTTAATTATTTTTAATATTATCTTTTATGATTAAAAGAAAATCAAGTAGTCCTACCTAAAAATTATTAATTACAAATTCAGAGATCCTTTATAGGTTAAAAACTTTTGTATATTTATTTTTGTACCTGTGTCGTTTCTCAACGAAAAAAAGTTTTTATAATATTTTTAGGATTAAACAAAAACTACTCTTTCTATCAAAAAATTATCTATAACAGTGTTTGCAGCTCTTTTTATATGAGTAACTTTTTTCTACTTATTTTTCTATTGCTTGTGTCGCTTGTTCAAAAATTTAATTATTTCATTTTCAATTTTATTTTTTATGAAAAAAAACTGCGCGTTTCATCAAAACCT
>JAUELO010312809.1:0-15047 GCA_032357855.1 Amphibolips quercusostensackenii | reverse complement strand
CATTTACTTTCAGCGGTATATTCAAAATAATTTCAAACTTGTACGCTTCAAGGGTTTTTTTTCATAAAACATTGTCAGTGTCACTTTTTTTCAAACACATTTTATTGCCTCCAAAATGCCTTAGAATTTCATCGTAAATTTATGTAGAAAAAATTTCAGTTTTAAAATCTTTCAAAAATTCGAAATACGTAAAAACTAATAGCGCCATTCGATTCAACAATTTTCAAATTATTATTTGTTTATGTATAATTATTATTAATAAAACAACATAAACTTAGAATCTCAATTAAGAAAATGTTAAATTATCTTAACTAAAGCTCAAAAACAGCAGAAAGTATTTTAAAATTACGATTCCCTAGCAACTCATTGCTACTTATCAAATAAGTAATTTAGTACTACTATTAGTAAAATTTCTAAAAATTTGAATTGAGATATTGATTTCACATGTAATTACACTTTTAGTTGAAGATTAGACAATTCAATTGAAAATTTATGTATTTTATTATAAGTTCGTCTTTTTTAGTAAAAAATTGATTTTAATGATTAAAAATTCAATTACTTGGTTAGAAGTTAAACTTCTTTCTTGAAAATCCATTTTGTTATTTAAAGATCCATACCTCTGGTTGAAAAATTAACTATTTTGTAGGAAATCCTTTTTATTTTAAAATATTTTTTTTTTTTTTGATAAAAAATTAAAAATTCTTTTTTTGGTTGAAAATTTATGTATTTTATTAAAAATTTGTCTTTTTTGGCAAAAAATTAATCTTATTAATGGAAAATTAATTAACTTGTTTGAAAGCTAAGCTCATCTGTTAAAAATTCATTTATTATTTATTTCAAGATCAATCTCTCTGGTTCAAAATGCAACCATTTCGTTGAAAATTCAATATTTATCTTAAATTAATTTTTTTACTTAAAACTCAGTTATTATCTTTTTGATTGCAAATTTAACAATTTGTTTAAAAATGTATGTTCTTTGTTGTGAGTTCGCCTTTCTCGGTAGAAAATTAATTGTATTGATTCAAAATTCAATCACTTGGTTCAACTTCTTTGTTACAAATTCATTTCATTATTTTAAGATCCATATCTCTGGTTGAAAAATTAAATATTTCTTAAAAATTGTTTTTCTTTTAAATTAGGTTTTAATCTGAATATTTAACTACCCTATTTTTTGTTAAAAATTCAACAGTTTGTTTAAAAATTTATATTTTCTATTGTAAGTTTATCTTTTTTAGTAGAAAATTAATCTTCTTGGTTAAAAATTTAAATTAATTTTCGTAAATTCTTTTGATTATTTGAAGATCCATCTCTCTGTTTGAAAATTAAACTATTAAAAAAAAAATTTTTAATAATTTTTTAACAGAAAATTTATTTATTCTATTTTGTTCAAAATTTGTTTCTTACTTAAATTAATTTTTTGTTATCTTGAACTTTAATTATTCTATCTTTGGTTGTAAATTTAACGATTGGGTTAAAAATTTATGTATTGTTCATTAGATACCTTGGAATCCTTGAAGATATATAAAAATCCTTCAAATCTCGTGAAATTATTGTAAATTGATAGTTTTTAATTCAAAATAAAACAAATCAATTTGTCATTAAAAATCAATCTTTTTTGTTAAAAATTCAATTGTTTAGTTAAAAGTAAGCTACTTTGTTAAAAATTCATTATATAGGTTCACGATTGAAGTAATTTTTTTTAAATTAGTCTTTTTTTCAGTTAAAGATTACTTTTTTTAAACCAAAAATTGTCAGCTATGAGATATTTTTTTTTAGTTGCAAATTTAACTATTGAGTTAAAAACTGATGTATTTTGTTTTAATCTTGTATTTTTTGAAGCAAATTAATCTTCATGAGTAAAAATTCAACTTCGCTGAATGTTAAACTACTTTTTTAGAAATTTTTTTATTAATTAAGAATCAATCTTTTTAGTTGAAAATTTAACTATTTTGTTGAAAAATTTTTTTTGTTAAAAATAAATTTTCTGAGCTAAAAATTAAATTTTTTCGAAAATAGATCGTCTTTAATTTAAAATTCAACTCTTTGTCTAAAAATTAACTTTTTTTTTTAATCCGTACTATCGTGCTAAAAGTCTATATATATATATATATTGTGTTGACAATGCACTTTTTAAAAGAAATTAACTGTTGCTTAGAATGCAGCTGTTAAAAAATTGTAACTTCCCAAAAAAATCAGCAGTTGACAAAAAATCTACTATTGCTAATAATTCAGCTATTGAAAAAATTTGCTAATAAAAAAATGCATCTGCTAATTATATCAGTATGTTTATCAAAATTCAGCTTGAGGAAAGAGTTCAGGTGTTGAAAAAAATTGAGCCATTTACAAGCCTTGAGCTGTTGCAAGAATGAAAGAAAAAAGAAAAAAGTTAAAGAAAATGCAGCTGTTCAAAAACATTTAGCTGCAAAAAAAAATCCGTTGTTAAAAAAATCCAGCTGTTTAAAAAAGTTAATCTGATAAATATTAGGATCTGTAAGATCATTAAGCTGATGCAATAATTTATCTATAGATAAAAATTCATCTGCTAGAAAAAATGCAGCAGTTCAAAAACATTTCGCTGGTGAAAAAATTCAACTGTTTAAAAAAACTTATCTGTTCATAAATATTAAAATTTTGAAAAACATTGACCTGATAAAATAATTTATTTATTGATAAAAATTAAGCTTCAGAAGAAAATGCATCTGTTCAAAAACATTCAGCTGTTAAAAAAATTTAGTTGTTAAAAAAATTTTGGTGTTTGAAAAAGTTATTCTGGTAAATATTAGGATGTTTGAAAACATTAAGCTGATAAAATAATTTATCTATTTGTGAAAATTTAGCTATTGAAGAGAATGCAGCGGTTCAAAAACACTCAGCTGTTGAAAACAATTTAGCTGTTTGATAAATATTAGAATGTAAAAAAAATTAAGCTGATAAAATTATTTATCTGTTGTTGAAAAGTTAGCTACTTAAAAAAACGCAGCTGTTCAAAAACATTTATCTGGTGAAAACATTCAACTGTTTAAAAAAACTTATCTGTTGATAAATATTAAAATTTTCAAGAACATTGACCTGATAAAATAATTTATCTATTGATAAAAATTGAGCTGTTGAAGAAAATGCAACTGTTCGAAAACATTCAGCTGTTGAAAAAAATTCAGTTGTTAAACAAATTTAGCTGTTTGAAAAAGTTAAACTGGTAAATATCAGGATGTGTGAAATTTTCAAGCTGATGCAATAATTTATCTATTGCTAAAAATTCATCTGTTAAAGAAAATGTACCGGTTCAAAAACATTGGGCTGTTGAATAAGGTTTATCTGTTTAAAAAAATTCTAGTGTTCAAAAAAATTCACCTGTTTTATAAATATTAGAATGTTAAAAAAAATTAAGCTGATGATATTATTTATCTATTGATGAAAAGCTAGCTACTTAAAAAAAAGCAGCTGTTTCAAAACATCTAGCTGGTAAACAAATTCAACTGTTTATGAAAACTTATCTGTTAATTAGTAATAGAATCTTCAAAAACATTGACCTGATGAAATGATTAATTTTTTGATAAACATTCAGCTATTAAAAAATGCAGCTGTTTAAAAAATTCTACTCTTTGAAAAAGTTAATCTGATGAATATTAGGATATTAAATAACATTAAGTTGATGAAATAATTTATCTTTGATAAAAATTCAGCTGTTGGAGAAAATGTTGCGTTTCAAAAACATTTAGCTGGTAAAAGAGAATCATCTGTTTAAAAAAATTCTACTGTTTGAGAAATTTCATCTGTTTGATAAATATTAGAATTTTTGAAAACATTAATCTGATTAAATAATTCATCTATCAATAAAAATTAAGCTGTTGGAGAAAATTCAGTTGTTAAAAAAATTTAGCTGTTTAAAAAAATTGATCTGATAAATATTAGGATGTTCAAAATCATTATGCTGATGAAATAATTCATCTGTTAATGAAAATTCTTATGTTGGATAAAATGTTGCGTTATAAAAACATTCAGCTGGTGAAAAAAAATCATTTGTTTAAAAAATTTCTGTTTAAAAATTTGACTGTTTGAAAAAATTTATCTGTTTAATGAATATTTGAATTTTTGAAAAGATTGATCTGATTAAATAATTGATCTATTAATGAAAATTCAGCTATTGGAGGAAATGCAGCTACTAATAAACAATCAGCTGTTGAAAAAAATTTACTTGTTGAAAAATTCCAGCTGTTTATGATACTATAATATACAATATAATGATGAAATAGTTTATCTGTTGATAAAAATTCAGCTTTTGGAGAAAATGCAGCGGTCAAAAACATTAAGCTGTTGAAAAAAATTCAGTTGTTAAAAAAATCCAGCTGTTTAAAAAAATTAGTCTGATAAATATCAGGATATTTAAAAACATTGAGCTGATGGAATAATTTATCTTTGATAAAAATTCAGCTGTTGGAGAAAATGTTGTGTTTCAGAAATATTCATCTGGTAAAAAGAATCAACTGTTAGATAAAACTTATCTGTTGATAAATATTAGAAATTTTAAAAACATTGACCTGATAAAATAATTCATCTATGGATAAAAATTCAGCTCTTGAAGAAAATGCAGCTATTCAGAAATATTCAGCTGTTCAAAAACATTCAACTGTTAAGAGAAATCTAGCTGTTTAAAAAATTTATATGTTGATAAATATTAGGATTTTTAAAAACATGAAGCTGACAAAATAATTCGTCTATTAATAAAAATTCAGCTGTTGAAGAGAATGCAGCGGTTCAAAAACATTCAGATGTTGAAAAAAATTCAGTATAAAAAAAAATTCAGCTGTTTGAAAAAATTAATCTAATAATTTTAGGATATTTGAAAATATTAGGCTGATGAAATACTTTATCTTTGATAAAAATTCAGCTGTTGGAGAAAATGTTGTGTTTCAGAAACATTCATCTGGTGAAAAAAATCAACTGTTAATTAAAACTTATCTGTTGATGAATATTAGAAATTTTTAAAACATTGACCTGATGAAATAATTCATCTATGGATAAATATTCAGCTATTGAAGAAAATGCAGCTATTTAAAAACATTTAGCTGTTACAAAAATACAGCTTTTTAAAAAAATTCTGCTGTTTGAAAAAATTATTCTGATTAATATTAGGATGTTTAAAAACATTAAACTGATAATATTATTCATCTACTCGTATTAATAAAAATTCAGCTGTTCGAGAGAATTCAGCTGTTCAAAAACATTCAGCTATTGAAAAAAATCTAGCTGTTTAAAAAATTTTTATGTTAACAAATATAAGGATTTTTAAAAACATGAAGCTGATGAAATAATTTATCTATAGGTAAAAATTGGGCTGTTGAAGTAAATGCAGCGGTTCAAAAACATTCAGATGATGAGAAAAATTTAGTTGTTTAAAAATTTTAAGTGGTTTGAAAAAATTCATTTTTTGACAAATACTAGGATAATAATTAAAGACATTGGTCTGATAAAATAATTCATTTACTGATGGTAATACATCTGTTACAGAAAATGCAGCTGTTCAAAAACATTCAGCTGTTGAAGAAAATCTATCTGTTTAAAAATATTCGTCGTTTAAAAAAATGCAGCTTTTGATAAATATTAGGATAATCAAAAATATTTGCCTGATAAAATATTCTATCTATTAATAAAAATTCGTCTGTTGAAGAAAAAGCAGCTGTTCAAAACATTCAGCTGTTGAAAAAAATCCAGCTGTTTAAAAAATCATATGTAGATAAATATTACGATTTTCAAAAACATGGAGCTGACGAAATAATTGATCTATTGATAAAAATTCAGCTGTTGAAGAAAATGCAGCGGGTTAAGAACATTCAGCTGCTGAACAAAATTCAGTTGCTGAAAAAATTCAACTGTTTAAAAAAATTGATCTTATAAATGTTAGGATATTTGAAAACATTAGGCTCATAAAATAATTTATCTATTGATAAAAATTTAGCTGTTGGAGAAAATGCAGCGGTTCAAAAACATTCATCGGTTGAAAAAAATTCAGCTTTCAAAAAAACTTAGGCTTTTTAAAAAAAATTCTACTTGTTCAAAAAATTCATCTATTTGATGAATATAAGAATGTTAAAAAACATTGATCTGATGAAATGATATAACTATTGATAAAAATTGAGCTATTGAAAAAAATGCAGCTGTTTAAAAACACTTAGCTGTTGATAAAATTAAACTATTTGAAAAACTTATCTGTTGATTAACATAAGAATTTTTTAAAATATTGACCTGATGAAATTATTCATCTGTTGATAAAAATATAGCTGTTAAAGAAAATGCAGCTATTTAAGAGCATTTAGCTCTTAAGACGAATTCAGTTGTTAAAAAAACTTAACTGTTTGAAAAAATAATTCTGATAAATATTACGATGTTTAAAATTATTAAGCTGATGAAATAATTTATGTCTTAACAAAAATTTATCTGTTGGAGAAAATAAAGCGTATCAAAAACATTCAGCTGTTGAAAAAAATTCAGCTGTTAAAGAAATTGCAGCTGTGTAAAAAAAACTCAACTCCTTAAAAAAGTTCATCTGTAAATAAAAATTCATCTATTAAAGAAAATGCAGCTGTAAAAAAATGCATCTTCTTAAAAAATATTTGAATGTTTAAAAAATTAGTCTAATTAAATAATTCATCTATTGATTAAAATTCAGCTCTTTCTCAAAATTTAGCTTTGTCGAAGAATTTAGCTGCTAAATACATTTCATCTTTTACAAAAAATACAACTGTTGATACAAATTTTTTCTTCGAAAAAATTCATCTATTGCTAAAATTTCAACTGTTACAAAGAATTCAGCTGTTACAAAGAATTCATCTGTCACAAAGAATTCAGCTGTTAAATAAAATTCATCTGTTACAAAAAATTGATCTGTTAATGAAAATTCAGCCGTTGATAAAAATTCACCTAGCAGAAAAATTTACCTATGATAATATTAAACTATTAAAAAATAGCAGTTGTTAAAAAAATGCAACTGTTTAAAAAAATTGAAAAAGAATTTTGCTGTCGAAAGAATTTTATCTATTAAAAAAAATTCAGTTATTGGAAAAAATGTAATTGTTGATAAAGATTCAGCTATTGATAAAAATAGACCTAATTTAGAAATAAATTTAGGTTTTAATTTTGTATTTTTCGTTGGAAAATTAATGTTATTGCTTTTAATAAAATTTGTGCATTGTCTTGCAATATCTGAATGAGCAGTCCTAGCCTGAAGTACTGACATGAATATAATATACATTTGATATAACAGAGTTAAACATAATTTAGAAAAGTTTGCACATTGGACAAAGTATATTGCAAAGCACGAGGTACGTGACAAGAACGATTTCGTTAAAGCTCGAAAGAGCTTTAACGAAAGAGAATTCACAATAATAAAATGAATTATTTCGATGCTGTGACCTTTAATTTTAAAAGGCTTCGCGCGAGATTCAACATATTATTTTTAAAATTTTAGACTCTGGACTATTTTTATCCACTTTAGATGAGTTGTTAAATCGAAACAGATGGACCTTTTGAACTTCAGGAGAATCAAACGAGAAAGGATTTTAAATTCATGAATCTGCGGTTTCGTAACACAGAAGCCACTACATATTTTTTAAAGCCTTCTGTGCGGCATCTGAAAAAAATTAAAATGCAAATCATGTAGTTGAACGCTACAAGAATATCTTGACAATTGCAAAGTTTCGTTGATGGCATTCGTTCTCTTTTCCACGTACAAATTGCCCCGTTGCCATTAATCTGTTTGTCCAGATGAAACAGTTTTTACGGAACATTGTAACGGATTTCTATTGGAATTCGCAATAAATTTTTCACAAAATGAAATTCTTTCCATTTTTTTTCACAAAGAATAATTCACAGAAACAAAACTTTTAATCACCGGTAACGATATCAAGATTTCTGCAGAAATTCAAATTATTTTGGTTTTATTTCGAAAAATTATTTGTAAATTTTAAAAATTACAAAATATGTCAAAAAAGAATCTAAGAGATTTAAAGATAATTTCTTGACTTTGCAGGGTTTAGAAAAATGTTTCATAAGAAGGATTTTTAAAAAAGAATTTTGAAAAAATTCCAGAAAGTAAACAAATTTTCTAGATTCCTGGTAATATTTTTAATGATTTTTTATTTCAAAAAAGACATTTTAAAGAAATGCAAAAAATATTTTGAAGCACTTCAAAGGATTTCCCAAATAAAGAATACAAAAAAATTTAATGAAAAATTTTGCAATTTCGCAGCTTTACAAAATCTTAGAGTTAATTCGAGTATGTTTAAAAGATTATTAGAACTTTTAACAAGATTAAGAAATAATTTTAAAGTTGAAAAGATTAAAAAATTTTTTAACAAAATATAGATTTTCAAATATGTGAAAAAAGAATCTCGAAAATTTGAAGACAATTTTTTTTACTTTGCAGGGTTTAAAAAACAATATTTTGGAGAAATGTAAAAAATGTATTTGAACATTACAAAGGATTTTTAAAATTTTTGAAAATGAATGCAAAAAAGATCTTAAAGAAAAATTTTGGAGTTTTTGAATATTGAAAATTCTATAAACAATTCTAGTATGCTTAAAAGATACTTAAAACTGTTGAAAATATTCAAAAATATTAAAAAAATTAAGAACATATCAGAAAATTTAAAACGAAGTATAGATTTTTTGTTATTTCTAAAAAAAAGTAGAAGCTTTATAATCATTTAGGTTTGAACAAAATAAAAAATTTTCTTAAGGGTCCTGGAAAGAAATTTTAAACAAAAAATCTTAAAGATTTTAAGAAATTCTTTTTAACTTTGAAACATTTTTTTAAAATTTTAGGAAAAATGCGAATTGATTTCAACAAAATTTAAATTTCTGAACAAATTACGAAAGTTTTAAAAAATTTTTTAAGATTCAGAAATAAAATTTTGAAGCTTTTTAAGGATGTAAAGTGTTTGAAGATATTAAAACAAAATTTCTGAGATATTAAAAATGATTGTTTTGTATTAAAAAAAGTATTATAATAGAATATTAATCAAGATGAATACAATAAATAAATGAAAATATTTCACATTTTAAACAGTTTTTGACAATATTTGCCAAAAAATGAACTGGAAGATTTTAGGGCATTTTAAAAAGTTTTTCAAGATGTTTTTAAACTCCATCGATTTTTTCCTAAAATGGTGCAAGATCATGTAAAATAAAAAAAAACTTTTTCAAACATTTTTTAAATATTTTCTCGACAAATAAAATTTTATTTTGTATTAAAAGTATCAAACCTCTCAAATTATAATTTTCTTAATATTTTTTTTCTGAAAAATATTTTTGAGTTGAAATGTACGCTATTACATTTTTTATTGATAATTTATATTTTTTAATTGAAAATTGAGCTACTTGGTAAAAAGTTGAACTGTTTGATTGCAAATTTATGTTTTCGTTCAGAAATTAAAATATATTGTTGAGAATTTGTCTTTTTTCGTGGAAAATAATTCTTCTTTGTTGAAAACTCATTTTTTTACGAATTATCTGATTTAAAAAAAAATTAAAATTATTGGTTAAAAATTTACCCATTCGTTCGAAAATTGAGCTATCTGGCTAAATATTAACTTTTTTGTTAAGAATTAATATTTTTCAGGCTAGAAACTCAAACTGGGTTGTAAAACATTCGTCTCTTTTAAAACATATTTTATTTTAATTTTATTTAAAATGCAACATTTATCAAATTAAAATTTTTGGTTAGAAATTCCACTTTTTTTTTAAATTTTGGTTCGAAAGATCTGAAATCTTAAAAAAAAAATGGGTAAAAATTTAAATATATTGTTAAAAATTTGTCTTTCTTGTAGAAAATTATATTCTTCTTTAAAAATTAATTCTTTTCGTTCAAAATTTAAATATATTGTTCAGAATTTGTCTTTTTGGGTAAAAATTTAATTTTCCTGATTAAAAATTAATTGTTTTGATCAAGAATTAATCTGTTTTGGTTTAAAATTTAATTGTTTCGTTCAAAATACATTTTTTTTGTGAAAAATTAAACTACTAGATTAAAAATTAAACTACTTTTTCACAGCATTCAAAATATTTTTCAAGACCACTTTTTTGATATTCGAAAATTCTATGTACGGATTTTCATAGTACTCGGAAAAATAAACAATTTATTTTTATGCATATTATTTCAATAAACAAAAAAACCTGAGTTATAATATTCACAAAATAAAAAATATCAAAAATGAAAATTTGAAGCCGAACAACGTACGATATGAAAAAATTTAAAAGGAAAAAAACGTTGCTTTTTGAACACCCTACAAAATTGTGCATACAAAAAAGATACCCACATTTGTATTGAATTACATTTTTAGAGAACACGTAACTTTTGTTTTGTACGTAAGAAGCAATTTTAAAAATGAAAAAATTAAATTTTTAGAAAAGTGACAAATATTACGAAAAAAATTAATAGACCAAATTTATTTATCCATATAAAAACTCAAAAAAGGTCTATAAATTTAAAAAGTTTTTTGACGGAACGCGTAGTTTTTGTTTTAATTGTGAAAAATAAAATTAAGAATGTAATACTTAAATTTTAGAACAAACGACACGAGCTATAAAAAAAATTAGACAAAAGTTGTTCACCCAAAAAAGATCTAAAAATTTGTTATAAACTTTTAATACAAAATGCATCAAAAATAAAAATAATAATTTTTCGGAAAAGCGACTCAAGCGACAATAACATTTAATTTTACAAAATGTTTCGCCTGAATTATATTTCCAAATTTTCTTAAAACCAAGTTACACTAGGATGTTTATTATAAATTTATTAAAGTGATAAATTTTTTAGTGTAATTGGAGTTAAAATTCAATGTTAAATAGCAAACCAATATTAAGGTAATCATAATGTAAAAAGTTCGAATTTTTGACAAAATCGAGTGCGAAGCACGAGATGTGTAATGAGAATTTGTTCGCTGAAGCCGAAGGAGCTTTAACAAAAGGGAATTCACAATCACCAAATTACAGTTGTCGATTCATTGATCTCTAATTCAAAAATATCTTTTCACAAATGTTGGAGAAGTGAAAAAGCGAGCGTGAGGCGCGAGATACATATATTATCGAGGTTGAAAATTTATCTTTTTGGTTTGAAATTTAAATATATTGTTGAAAATTTGTCTTCTTTTGGTAAAAAATTAATCTTTTTAGTTGAAAATTCATATTTTTCGTTGAAAATTAAAATATATTGTTGAGAATTTGTATTTTTTTGGATAAAATTAATCTTGTTGGTTGAAAATTCAACTTTTTAGTTCAAAATTAATCTTTTTGGTTAAAAACTTAAAAAAAAATTTTTTAATTTTTCTTTCTCTAGTACAAAATTCATTTCTTTGGCTATAAATTTAAACATATTGTTAAGAATTTGGCTTTTTTTGTAGCAAATTAATCTTTCAAGTTAAAAATTTATATTTTTTGTCAAAAATTTAAATATTTTGTTGAGAATTTATCTTTTTTCGCCGAAAATTAATATGTTCAGATTGGAAACTAAACTGATTTGTAAAAAATTCGTCTCTTTTAGAATAAATTTATTAAGTTTTTGGTTAAAAATTCAACTGGTAGAAAATTAAACTTTGCTGGCAGAAAATTTCTTGAAAGTATTTTGATTCAGCATGTCTGAGATATTCAAAAAATCTCTTGAAATTTTTCCAAGAATCTTGGAAAAGTTATATTTTTCCAACTGTGAAAATGAGTAAACAAATAAACTTGAAAAATACATATTTATCAAATTTTTATTTTGCATTGGAAATTATTTTTCTACCATTGCATTTTTCTTTGGGAATTTAATTACTTTGTTAAAAGTGGAAATATTTTGTTGAAAATTCATTCTTTTTTGCAGTCTTTTTTTGCAGAAAATTAATCTTCTTGGTTCAAAATGCATCTTTTTAATTGAAAATTAGCCAGTTTAGATTGAGGACTTAAAGGGTTTTGATGCGAATTCATAATTTTCGGTTGAAAATTTATCTATTTATTTGAAAAGTAAACTATTGAGTTATAATTTTTTTTGTGAAAATTCGGAAAACATTTTTTTATTATTAAAAACGCAATTTGGTTAAAAATCTACTCTTTTTTTATTTCGATTTGACATATCTAAAATTTTCCAAAATCTGTTTTAATTTTCCTAATATTCTCAAAAAGCTTCGGAAAATTACATATGTGTGTATCCTTGAAAAATAGGCAAATAAACTTGAAACATAAATAGTTATTTAAAATTCATATTTGTTATTAAAAATTTTTGTCTTCATCGAATCAAAAAAAAAACTGCAAACAACCGATTAAAATATTTGTTAGACACTGTATTTCAAAAATGAAGAATTGGAAATATTTCTGTATGAAATCCATATTTCTGAAGAAAATCAACAGGTATTCAAATCATTTGGTATTTCAATTTTTTTTTGGCAAACAATAATACTCACTTCCTCAATGAATATGCATTATAATTTCTTAAAGGGAATCGATGAGTCTTTATAAATTTTAATTATAACCCGCAATCGGACACTTTGTCATACTTTGCATATATTAATATTAATTTTCAATATAAACACATATTGATCGATTTATAATTCTCGCTCATTTTCATTACATATTTATTAACTATTTACATTAAATTGATGAGAAATAGTTTCAATTTCCTCTTTGGTTAATGATAACTATTTAAATTGTAACCACATGCTCAGTCGTGGGATGGAAATGAGACACCTATATTTATTTATTAACAAGCTAGTATAATTTTGATTGATGCTTTAATCAATTTTTAATCAGGGGCTAGCAATTAAAAAATAAAATCATGATGATAATGTAAAGCAAAAGATTTACATGATTTGTTTTGAAACCAGATAGGTAATTTTATTATCACATTATTCTCTTAATTTTGCTAAAATTATGTTGTCAGTAATGTTTAATAGTAAAAATTTGTAGTTTAATATTTGTTATTAATTCAATAAACAAATTATGTAAACAAATTTACAGCGTAAATATTTAAAGGCAAAAAGCAATAGCTTTGCACTTAATTTTCCTTAAGTGATGTAATCAGTGATGGTTAGTGATACAAATGTATCATTCCATATTTTTTATTAATTTTATAAACAAATTATAAACAAATGCACAGTGCTGATGCAGAAAAAACTGAAAAAATTAACATCAAGCGTCTGCATTCAGCATTTTTTTATAGAATTGGTTTACAAAACTAACAAAAAAATATCGAAGTACGATATTTCATGAATGAACGTTATAAATGACATACTTTTAAAAAACTAGGAGAAAAGGCGAATTTTGCTTTGCTTCCGCATGTTAACGCCAGGCATTTGTTAATAGAATTTATAAAATAATTATTTATAAATATGTAATAACAAATTTTTATTACTCACCATTACTGATTACATTATTCAGGAAAAATTATAGAAAAAGCTATTTCTTTCTGTTCAAATGTCCACACTGAGCCTTTGATCATATTATTTGTTTATAAAATAATGATATAATCTCGAGTTTCTAACAAGCTTTTAAAGCTTTAACATTTTGTTTGAATCTCTTAAATTTTTCTTAATATTTCTTGAATTTATTCGATTTTTTTTCTTCATTTTTCCAAATTGAAACATTTTGCTTTAAAATCTTCTATACACTTTTTAAAAATTTTAGCAAATTGTTTAAAATGTTTTAAGACCTTTTTTAATTTTCTCTTAGAGTTCATTTTGCAAAATAAAAAATGAATTAAAATTTCCACAAGAATCTTAAGAAAATTCTTTTTCTAATCTTTTTAGACCTTTTAAGCCTCCTAATGTTTAGCAATTATTCAAAACTCTCCTGAATTTTTGTTGAATTCCGAAAAATTGAATAAATTGCCTTAAATTTTTGAAAATTATTTTTTGCCTTTTTTAGAAATCTTTTGAAGTCTTTTCAAATGATTTCTTAAAAGTGATTTTCCGAAGTAAAAAATTATTTTAATTTTTCCTAGAAACATAAAAAAACTTTTTTTTATTTTCTCGGAGCCCTGAAAAATTGTTGAAAAATATTTACAAGTTCTAATAATCTTTCAATCGTTTCAAAACTTTGGAATATATCTTAAAATTACTAAATTTTTTCCCAAAAATATGTGATATAACAAAATTACAAAATTTTGCGCTAAAATCTTTTACACACTTTTTAAAAATGTTAGGAAATGATTTTCTAAAATTCCTTATTATTTTTCAATTTTCTTTCAGGATTGATTAAAAAAATCATTTAATATTTTTCCATAAATCTTTAGATCATATTTTTCATTTTCTTGACACCCTGCAATGTTTAATTTACCTGAAATATTTTTTAAATCCTTAAAAATTAAAAAAATTTTCTTAAATTCTTCCATATTATTTATCCACACATTTTAAAATCCTTAGAACTTAAAATTATTCTTTTATAATAAAACGTAAGCCGTTTATAGTTTTCCCATAAATGTGAAATAAAATTTAATCTCGAATTTTTCCTAATTATTAAAAAGCTTTTATTTTTTTATTTTTAAATCCTTCAAAATAAGTTTTTGCCCATAATTTAATTTTTCTTATCTCTTGGAATATATAAGAAAGTTTACAAATTATAGTGTGATAGCGAAATGTTGAAAACAGAATTATTTCTCATTATTATACAATCATTTATAATTTAGATTTTCTCTTCTATTAATAATGTTCAGAAATATTCAGAAAGAAATTTTCTAATGAAGTTGAATTATTTATTTAAAAATTTTGATACACAAAGTTGATAGTGCAGAAAATTACCATAATTTTTTTCAAGCCTTCTTGTGCAATTTTGTTACACAATTTGAATTTTAAATTTTTTAAGTTTGGGGCAGAAAATTTCAGTAAAGTATTATCATTTTTTTCTTTCTCATAGAAAAAGCTTTGTAATAGTAACATTTTTGAAATTTTTCAAATTTATTTGATTGAACGCTTTTTAATTTGAAAATTTTTAATACAATTTTGCTAAGCAAATGTCCATATGTGTGTGTGGATGTGTGTGTGGATGTCACACGTTTTTGTAAAAACGATAACTTAAAAACGGTT
>JAUELO010312712.1:0-15048 GCA_032357855.1 Amphibolips quercusostensackenii | reverse complement strand
AAAATTAATTTTTTTGGTTGAAAATGTAATTATTCTATTTTTTTCTTAAAAATTAAACTATTCCAGTTAAAAATTTAACTATTTAGTGAATTTTTTTTATGGCTGAGAATTAATTTTCTGGCTGAAAGTGTAATTATTACATTTTTGTTTGAAAATTTGACTATTCCAGTTGAAGATTCATAATTTTAATTGAAAATTCATCATTTTAGTTGAAAATTCAACTATTTTGTGAAATTTTTTTTATTGAAAATTACTTTTTTTGGTTGTAATTGTAATTATTTCGTTTCTGATTGAAAATTAATTGTTTTTAGTTGCAAATTCAACTAATTCGTGGAAAATTGATCTTTTTTGAAGAAAATTAATCTGCATGGTTGAAAATTTAGCTATTATCAGTAGAAGATTGATTATTTTAGTTGAAAATTTCACTTTTTAGTTTAACATTAATTTTTTACCTCAAAATTGAACTATTAAATTTTTTGTTGAAGGTTTTATTTTTGTTAGTTAAAAATTTAGGTATTTTATTGAAAATTCGTCTTTTGTAATAAATAATCCTTCTTGGTTCAATTTTTTTTTCTGAAAAATCAACTTTTCCAATAACAGTTTTAAAATTCAAATTGAAAATTCATCCATTTAGTTAAAATTTTAACTTTTACACTTTTTTTTGAAATTATTTTTTTGGTTGAAAATGTAATTATTCCATTTTTGTTTTCAAATTCAACTAGTCCAGTTAAAAATTCATCATTTTAAATGAAAGTTAATTATTTTGGTTGAAAATTGAACTAATTCATAGAAATTTTTTGTTTGAAAATTAATTTTTTGGTTTTCAATTATTAGAGTTGTATATTTATCATTTTTATAGAAAATTCATCACTTTGATTAGAAATTTATCTATTTTGTGAAAACTTGTTTTTTTTTAATGGTTAAAAATTAGTTGTTTTGGTTGAAAATAAAATTGTTCCATTTTTTTGTGCAAATGTAACTATTTCATTTGAAAATTTTAATTTAGAGTTCATCACTTTGGTTAAAAATTTACCTATTTTTTGGCAAATTTGTTTTTTTAATTTTTTGTTGGAAATTATTTTTTGGGTGCAAATTGTAATTGTTCCATTTTTTGTTACAATTTTTCCTTTTTTGTTGAAAATTCAACTATTACAGTTAAAAACTTATCATTTTAATTGAAAATCCACCACTTAGTAGAAAATTAATCTACTTTATAAAAAGAAAGTTTTTTCTTGTTAAAAATTAATTTATTGCCTGAAAATGTAATTATTTCATTTTTAATAAAAATGAAACAGTTTCAATTAAAGATTCATCATTTTAATTAAAAATTCGTTACTTTTGTTGAAATTTCATCTATTTTGTGGACATTTGTTCAAACTATTCCAATTAAATATTCATCACTTTAACTGAAAATTCATCACTTTGGTTGCAATTAATTTTTTTGTTTGAAATTGTTATTATTTTTTCTGTTGAAAATGTACCTTTTTTAGTTGATAATTTAACTATTAAAGCTAAAGATTCATCATTTTAATTGGAATTGTATCACTTTGGTTGAAAATTTAACTATTTTATGAAAAATTAAATTCTTTTCCGGTTAAAATTGATTTTCTGCATGAAAATGTAATTATTGCATTTTTTGTTGAAAATTTAACTATTTCAGTTAAAGATTCATCATTTTTATTGAAAATTCATCAATTTTATTGAAAATTTATTCATTTTATTGAAAATTAAACTATTTTATGGAAAATTTGTTTTCCTTCCGTTGTTGAAAATGTAATTATTCCATGTTTGGTTGAAAATTCAACTATTCCAAGTGAACATTCATCATTTTAATTAAAATTTTTTTTTTGTTGTTAAAATTTTAACTATTTTGTAAACATTTTTTTGTTGAAAATTTTCTTGTTTTGATTGGAAAGGTAATTATTCCATTTTTTCTTGGAAATTAAACTATTTCAATTAAAAATGTATTAATTTGGTTAAAAATTTAACTATTTTATGAAAAATGTGTTGTTTTTTCCGGGTAAAAATGATTTTTCCGGATGAAAATGTAATTATTTTTTTTATTTATTAAATATGTGTTTTTTTTTTGGAGAAAATTAACCTACTTGGTTAAAAATTTAACTATTTTATTCAAGATTCATTATTTTAGTGGAAAATTCAATTTTTTCCACATTCAAATACTTAGTTGAAAGTTAAACTCTCTTTTTGAAAATTCGTATTTTTTTCTTTTTGAAAATTCAACTGTTACATTAGAAGATTCATTATTTTTGTTGAAAATTCATATTTTTGGTTCAAAACAAATTTTTCAAACTTGAAATTTAACTAATTCAGTTGAATATACTAAAATTTTAAATGAAAATTTATCTCCTATGTTTCAAATTAAATTTTCAAACTTAAGATGTGACAATTCAATGTTGAGTTGAAAATTTTTTTCTCTTGTTGAGAATTTATCTATTTTGTGGAAATTTCTTCTTTTTTGTCAATATAATGCATATTTTTGAAAGAAACTTCGACTATTCCACTAAAAGTTTTATCATTCTAGTTCAGAATTAATCTTTTTCGTTTAAAATTCAACTTTTACAGTTTAAGATTCATAATTTTAGTAAAAAACTAATTACCCTGATATAGTTCATGGCCTAATATTTTTGAAGTATTAAAAATAAACTTCAGTTTCTATATAAACTATTGCCCGCTGGACTATAAATTATAAAAATTTCTGTTTATTTAAGGTATGCTTCAGTCATTCCCCTTTTTCTCGTTTTTCATTAAATGAGTACTGAACTAGCAGAACCCAATAAGATAATCCAAGTATTTTTGATTAAAAGTTTATTCTTTTTGTTTGCAAATTCCATTATTATATTTTTGTTAAGAATAGTAGTTGTGTTGCGGGGCCAGTTACCGACCGAGCAAAGGTTCTGTTCCAAGCCAAATTTAGGGTTAGGTTCTCTGTAAAATTACTGACAGTCGGTAAAACAGTAAGGTCAGTAATGCAAGAGCCTGCGAAGGTAGCATTATAGCATCAGACAGTAAGACAGAGAGGTCGGTAATTTTGAAGCAATGTTTTTTGCTAAGTCGGTATACAAGTCAGGTTGGTAATGGATATTTCTACCAAGTAAGCATTATAAAGTTACCGACCTCACTGTTATACCGACTTAGCATGAAACACAACCTTCAAATTAGACCTTTCTGTTTTATCTAATGATGGTGCAATGCGATCTCAGCAGGGATCTGTATTTGCGACGTCACTGTTTTACCGACTGTCAGTAATTTAATAGGAAACAGATCCTTGAACTTAGCTTGGAACAGAACATTTGCTCGGTTGGTAACTTAACAATATTATTATATGGTCAAAGATTCATCCATTTTGTTGTAAATGGAACTGATTTGTTAAAAATGTAATTGAACTAAGATTGTTATTTTTATTTTATTCTCAGAGAATACAAATTTTCCATTTCATAGTCTCAACGTAATTACTGTTTTCACTGTAAATTCTAAATAATTTTTAATTTAAAAAATAAATAAATTGTCATTTCTTTCAGATTTGATATTTAAAAACAGATACAAAGTTAAAGATCACCAGTGATGAAATCTGAAAGATTTGAATGCCATGAAAGAATGATTTACCTCCTGCAATGAAAAAACCCACGCGTCGTAAAAATGTATTCCTTTCACATCAGGGAATTCTAATGAAACGTCAATGAGAATGAATACCAAAGCAAAAGAAGCTAAAGAAAGTAATGACATTACTGAATGAATCATCAGAAAAAATTGTTTATCCAGCGGGACAAAAGTTTAATTTTAAACAGGTTATTTCGAATTCTTTAGAGCAAAAGATTTTTATTTGATGAGCATACTCAGAAATTATAAAAATTTAACAATATGAATATTTAATAAAAAAAATAATAATAATAAACTGTTTTAAACGAGATAGTTCAATTATCAAGAACAAAATAATTTTTTTTAAGCAGGTCAATTTTCTACCAAATGGATGGGTCTCTAACCAAAATAATAATTTTTTGACAAAGCAATTTGTAATTAAAAAATATTAATTTTAAGTTAAAAATGGAATGGGCAAATTTTCAGTGAAAAAAAAAAACATTTTTTAAACAAAGAAAATCGAATTTTGAGTAACTTAGTAAAATTTACTACCAAAAAATATAAATTTTCAATCAGAAAGGGAACATTTTGACTTTCACTTCAAAATATTAATTTTCAACCAAAGAAATTAATGAAAAATTTTTATTTTAAACAAAATGGATGATTCTCCAATCTCTCAACTAAACAGTTCAATTTTTCTACCAAATAGTTTATTTTTCAACTGTGAAAGATCAATTTCGAACCAAAAAATTAATTTTTAGTAAAAAATTTAGATTTGAAAACAAACAGATAAATATTCAAATAAAAAACACCAATTTTCAAGTAGCATAGTTTAATTCTAAACACAAACACATTAATTTATGACTAAAGAATTTCATTTTTAATTTAAAAAATTAATTTTTGACTGAAAGAGTTGAATTTTCAAATCAAAAGGAAGAATTTTCAACTATAAAATATTTTTAAGTGAATAAAAACAAAGATTCAACCAAATTGTTAAATTTTCAAAACAAAAAGTCTAATTTTTTCTAAAACAGTGTTGAATTTTTAACCCAAAAAAAAATTCCAATAAAAATGTTAATTTCTAACCAAAAAGTTAAATTATTAACTAAAAATATAAATTTTTAACTAAAAAAATGATTTTCAAGAAAAAAATTTAATTTTAAACCAAATAGATAAAGATTCGAGTAAAAAACACGAATTTTTAAGAAACATAGTTTAATTCTAAACTTGAATACTTTTTTTTTATTATTAATATTTGATTATTACTTTTCAACTAAGGAGTGTCATTTTTAATAGGAAAAAATGCAATATTCACCAAAATTTAACCAAATCTCGGAAATTTCAAGGCAAAATACTAATGTTCTCTAAAGTAGTGTTGAATTTTTCACACAAAAAGATAAATTTTTAATCAAATTAATTTTTAATTAAAAAGTAGAATTTTTCACGAAATAGTTAAATTTTCAACCAAAAAATTAATTTTCAACCAAAAAATTAATTTTCAACAAAAAAATTAATTTTTAAGAAAGAAGTTTTATTTTCAATTAAAACACATTAACTTTCAACTGAAGAGTTGCGTTTTTTATTTTTTTAAAACGATGCAATTTTTACCAAAAGAATTGAATTTTTAAATCAAAAAGACTAATTTCCTCTAAAACAGTGTTGCGTTCTTCACGCAAAAAAAATGAATGTGCAATAAAAAATTTAATTTTTATCAAAAAAGTTGAATTTTCTACCAAATAGTTGAATTTTTAACTAAGAAAGATAATTTTTTAACCAAAAAAATTCATTTTTACGTAAAAAGTTAAATTTTAAACAAAATAGATAAATTCTCAAGTAATGAGTTGAATTTTTAATAAAAAATGATGCAATTTTTACCTAAAGAATTAAATTGTTTAACATAAAAGACGAATTTTTAACCATGAAAGATTTTTCAGTAAAGAAAACAAAAATTCAACCAAGTTTTTGAATTTTTAAGCCAAAAAAACTAATTTGTTTGAAAAAACTAATTCTGTTGAATTTTACACCTAAAAAGGATGATTTTTCAATAAAAGAAAATAATTTGCAACCAAAAAATTAAATTTTCTGTCAAATAGTTGAATTTTCAACTAAAGAGTTGCATTTTTAATTTAAAAAAATTATGGAATTTATACAAAAAGAATTGAACTAATAATTATAAATACGAATTTTCAACCATAAAAGACAAAAATTCAACTAAATTGTTGAATTTTTAAGCAAAAAATACTAATTTTCTCTAAAACAGTGTTGCGTTTTTCACGCAAAAAAAATAAATGTGTAATAAAAAATTTAATTTTCATCAAAAAAGTTAAATTTTCTACTAAATAGTAGAATTTTTAACTAAGAAAGATAATTTTTTAACCAAAAAAATTAATTTTCAAGTAAAAAGTTGAATTTTAAACAAAATAGATAAATTTTAACTAATGAGTTGAATTTTTAATAAAAAATGATGCAATTTCTACTTAAAGAATTTAATTGTTTAACATAAAAGACGAATTTTTAACCATAAAAGATTTTTCAGTGAAGAAAACAAAAAATCAACTAAATTGTTGAATTTTTAAGACAACTATAATAATTTTCTCTAAAATAGTGTTAAGATTTCACCCAAAAAGACGAATTTTTAATAAAAAATTTAATTTCCATGTAAAAGTTAAATTTGTTACCAAACAGTTGAGTTTTAAACTGAGAAAGATCAATTTTTAACTAAAAAAATTAATTTTCAAGAAAAAAGTTAAATTTTGAACCAAATAGATGAATTTTCAGCCAAAAAAGACGATTTTTTGCGAAAAATCGTTTAATTCCCATTTAAAACACAATAATTTTAAATTAAAGTGTTGAATATTTAATAAAAAAAGATTAAATTAACTTTTAAGAAAAAAGTTAGATTGTAAACCATTTTAAACCAAATAGATGAATCTTTAACCAAAAAAGACGAATTTTCAAAAAAGGTAGTTTAATTCTTAAATAAATCAGATTAATTCTTAACCAAAGAGTTGAATTTTCAATTTTTAAAGGCGATACAATTTCTACCAAAAGAATTGAATTTCTATACCAAGAAGACGAATTTTCAAACATAAAAGATTTTTTAGTAAAGGAAACAAAAATTAAAACAAATTTTTGAATTTTTAAGCCAAAAAGACTAATTTTCTCTAAAAAAGTGTTAAGCTTTCACCTTAAAAGACGAATTTTTAATAAAAAATTTTAATTTCATAAACAAAGTTGAATTTTCTACTAAACAGTTGAATTTTGAACTAAGAAAGATCAATTTTCAACAAAAAAAAATTAATTTAGAAAAAAAAGTTGAATTATGAACCAAATAGATGAATTTTCAAGAAAAAAAGACGACTTTTTGCGAAAAATAGTTTAATTCCCAATTAAAACACAATAATTTTAAATTAAAGTGTTAAATTTTTAGTAAAAAAAGATCAAATTCACTTTTAAGAAAAAAGTTAAATTTCAAACCATTTTAAACCAAATAGATGAATCTTCAACCAAAAAAGCCGAATTTTCAAAAAACGTAGTTTAATTCTCAAATAGAGCAGATTAATTTTTAACCCAAGGGTTGCATTTTTGATTTTAAAAAACGATACAATTTCAACTAAAAGATTTGAATTTTCAAACCAAAAAGACGAATTTTTTAATAAAAAAAGATTATTTAGTAAAAAAAAAAAAAATTCAAACAAATTTTTTGATTTTCAAGCCAAAAAGACTAATTTTCTCTAATTAAGCTTCCACCTAAAAAGACGAATTTTTAATGAAAAATGTAAGTTCCATAAAAAAGTTAAATTTTCCTACCAAACAGTTAAATTTTTAACTACAAAAGATCAATTTTCAACCAAAAAAATTAATTTTCCAGAAAAAAGTTGAATTTTGAACCAAATAGATGAATTTTCAACCAAAAAAGACGATTTTTTGCGAAAAATAGTTTAATTCCTAATTAAAACAATAATTTTGAATGGAAGTGTTGAATTTTTAATAAAAAAAGATTAAATTAACTTTCAAGAAAAAAGCTAAATTTTAAACCATTTTTAAATAAATAGATGAATCTTCAACCAAAAAAGACGAATTTACAAAAAACGTATTATAATTCTCAAATAAAGCAGATTAAATTTTAACGAAAGATTTGCATTTTCAATTTTAAAAAACGATACAATTTCTACCAAAAGAATTTAATTTTTAAACCAAGAAGACGAATTTTCAAACATAAAAGATTTTTCAGCAAAGGAAAAAATTCAACCAAATTGTTGAATTTTTAAGACAGAAAGACTAATTTTCTTTAAAACAGTTTTAGTATTTCTACCAGGAAAAGGAATTTGGAAAAAAATTTAATTTTTATGAAAAAATTTGAATTTTCTACGAAAAAGTTGCATTTTTTTTAACTGAGAAAGACTAATTTTCTACTAAAAAAATTAATTTTAAGAAAAAGTTAATTTTTTGAACTGTGAAGATTGATTTTCAACTAAAAAAACGAAGTTTCAGCAAACCAGTTTACTTTCAAACCAACAAATTAATTTTTAATTTGAAGGATGAATCTTCAACCAAAAAAAAGTTTGGTCATTTTAGTTGAAAATTTAGCTATTTTCTTGAAAATTGTTATTTTTTGGTTTAAAAATAATTCTTAAGCTGCCTTAATTATTCCATTTTTGTTGATTTTTTTATTATTTAAAAATTGAACTATTTTGTTGGAACTTTGTCTTTTTTGGTCGAATTCAACAGTATTCAATTAGAAAATAATTTTAAAAATTGAACTTCTTGGTTGAAAGTTGTATTCCTTTGTTAAAAAATTGTTTGTTGAAAATTCATTTCTTTGAGTTAAAAAGTAATTTTTGTAACTGAAAATTTAGCTATTCAATTTTTTATGAAAAATTTATCTTTCTCAATTAGTAATTCATGTATTTTGTTGAAAATTCATCTTTTTTGATAGAAAATTAATCTTCTTGGTAAAATTTTTTTAAAATGTAAATAAACTTTTCATGCTGAAAATTCAACTGTTTTGTGAACATTTTTGTTTCTTGAAAATTTGAAAATTTCGGTGATTTTTTTTTATTTTAAGTGAAAAATCTTTCAAGTTTGAAAGTTACACTCTCGCTGACAATTCTTCTTTTTGGTTCAAAAATTTTATTCTTCTGTTAGAAAATTATTTTTCTTTAAAGAGGCAACTGCTTGAATGGAAATAATTTCGTTTGATTAAAAATTCAACTATTTTGTGGCCTATTAGGTAGAAATTCAATCTTTTTTGGTTGAAAATGCAACAGTTTGGGTGGAATTTAATTATCTGTTTTGGTGAAAAATTCAACATTTTTCTTGAAAATTTTTTTCCGTTTTGGTTAAATATTCTGTTTTGATAATTAATCATCTTTAATATCCGAAATTTATACAAATTGAAGCTCATCAAACTTTCTCTAATAGTGGGATGGATGAAAGGTTGAAAAATGTTTGCACCTTTGAAAGTGACTAATTGTTACAGTTAGCAGAGGATGTAGACACGACGATAGATGATGAAGGATCCATCAATATTGGAACTAACAATAAAAAAATGAATGGCTGATAATTTTAAAAGAAGAATTAAGGTATTCTTCTTAAGCTCCCACAAAATCATTAACCTACTTTATAAGAAATTTAACGGTATTGTTAAAAATTCTTTTTTTTTTAATTAATTTTTCGAACTGAAAATTGAACTATTCACTGTTAAGCTTATAATTTATATTTATCTTTATCTTTAAAAGACTAATTTTGAGCTAAAAATGGAATAGGTAAATTTTCACTTCAAAAATTATTTTCGAAACAAAAAAAAAACTCCCTGGGGCGGCAACTTCTTAAGCTATCTTCAGATTTTTTGAAATAATGCAGAACTTCTTCGTAATTCCAACCAGGATTTCCCATTGCTGCCCAATTATCATAGTCCTCACGATTACCTCTTATCACTTCTGGTTTTTCTATACCAGCTTTGGGTAAAAGTATCTGTTACAATATCTAAAGAAACAATAGAAAGTAAAATATTCTCTGATTCTTTTTCATTAATCATACTAATATTTTATTAATTTTCTACATTTTTTTTTTTTGGATCATGGTACCCAGAAAAAATTATTTTTAAAATTCCCTTACTTTTCCCTGACTACTGATATTTAAAGACCAGCATTCTAATCTTGTAAAATTTTCAGACTTCGCAGCCTATAATGCCCTGCTAACTGGGAAAATAGTGTGACTTTTAATGAAAATAGGTCAATAATAGGGGAATAAATTCTTTTAAATAAAATAATGTAGATACTAAAACGCTTTAAATTTGTAATATTTCAACTCGAAATATATTTTATTTTCAACAAAATAGTTTAATTTTCAACCAAGAACGATTTTTTACGAAGAGAGATGAATTTTCATCCTAAAAAGACGAATTTTCAACAAACGAGATAAGTTTTCAAGTTAAAGATTAAATTGAATTATGATATAAATTTTATGATTGAACTAAATTGAATTAAAAAATAAATTTTATAGTTAAACTAACTTCAATTATAATTATTCTCTAAAAAGTAGTTAGCTTTCAAACCTGAAAATATGAATTTTCAACAAAAGAGTTAATTTTAAATCAAGAAAGATGAATTTTTACCAAAAAAATTAATTTTTATTCAAATTATGAAATTTACAATCAAATAGTTAAACTTTTAAGCAAAAGAGACGAATCTTTAACAAAATAGTCAAACGTTTAACCAAAAAGTCGAATTTTCGACCAACAAAGATCAATTTTCAACAAAATGGTCGAATTTTTAATAAAAAAACATTAAACTTCACCTAAAAACTGTTGAATTTCTAACCAAATAATTTAATATTCAAGATAAAAGACAAATCATTTAGAATACAGTTAAATTTTTTATGTACGCGACTCGTATAGAGCGAGGCTCTTTTATTTAATAGACTTAAAACACTCTTGGAGACGACGTTTATTCATTCAGTAGGCAACTATCTAAAGATTTTAGTCACTTGCGACATTAGACCATAGATTAAAAGAAAGAGAGAGAGAGAGAAGATAGCCTCACAACGGCAAAAGTAGCTACTGAGTAAAAATAACGTCATCAGTGACGTCGGCCAGGCAGGAAGGCGAGTGGACGCAAAAGCCGCGAGTACAGCGCCTGCAAAGCTCAACGCGCGCATCTCCCTCCACTGATTTTCTACCCTCTCCGTGCGACTCCCACGTAACGCCCACGCAGCCTCCCCGTTAAAAGGGCGCGCACTAGCCCAGAACGACAGTAGTTTGAGAGCTGGTATCCAGAACTGAAACTAAAAACCCTACAGCTGGTATCCAGCCCTAGGTACCCACAGCTGGTAGCCAGCCCTAGGTTTCACGAGCAAGCCATTACCGTTACTCGCAGTGAAGCCACACAAACAACAAGATCTCTCTCTTCCTCTTTAGGAATCTATCACTGATATCCAGCCTTAGATTTCTCAAACAAAGCAAAACACTGAGGTTTTCTACCAAGAGGTGCACTGATTTCCGTACACATTCTTCTTCAAATAACAACTTGTAAAAAGAAAAACAAAGATGGTAAGCAGAAATATCGAATTAAATGTTTAATTAAACTATATAATTTTTTTAAATTTATTTTTTGTATATTAACTTCACCTCTTCTCTCCTCTGCTAACAGGCTAGCTGGCATTTCAGCCCGCCTGTTTCCGCTGCATAAGCTGGCATCTCGGGCCTTGCAACTGACTCACTTTACCCCCCTTCCCCCTCCTCTTCCCTCTGCCAACCACACAAGAATCTCCGCTAACGATCTACTTTTTAGGGTTAAAAAAAATCTAAAGACGACCGCTCAACTGCTAAGTCATTCTACCTTCCTCGCAATCTTTCCTCTAGATCCCCCTTCCACTAGCTATCTCTCTATCTTATGAACTAGAGACACCACATCCTTCTACCACCTCTCTCGACATCTTATCTCTTTTCTCTCTCCCTTACCTGGCCCTTTCCACTAAAAAAAAGACTTTTAAAAAAAATAGTTGAACTTTCGACCAAAGAAGATGATTTCAAGAAAGCAGTTGAATTTTCAATTCAAAAAGTCAATTTTTAAACAAAAAAGTTAATTTTCAACCAAGAATGATGACTTTTCTACTGAAGAAATGAACTTTCTGTCCAAAAAGATAAATCTTTAACAAAACAGATAAATTTTCGACTAAAAAAGAATACTTTAAATAAAAACAAATAAATTTTCAAAAAAATAATTAAATTTTCAACCAAATAATTGGACTTTCGATCGAATAGCTGAATTTTCAACCTACAAAAATGAATTTTAAACCTAGAAAAATAATTTTCTACCAAAAAGACAAATCGTCAACAAAACATATGAATTTTCAACCAAAAAGTTAGTTTTGTTACGGGAAAGATAAATTTTTACCCAAAATCATAAATTTTTAACAAAATACATCAATTTCTAACCAAACCTTTAAATTTTCAACTTATAAAAAGAATAAAGTTTAAACGAAAAATGAAATAGTTACATTTTTAGTTCAAAAATTAATTTCCAACAAAAAAAAAAACGGATTTCCAATAAATTATTCAAGTGTTTGATTAAAGAGGTGAACTTTTAAAAAAAATTAAATTTTAACAAAGCAGTTGAAATTTCAACTAAGTAGTTTAATTTTAAAAAAAGTTGAGGTTTTAACAAAATAATAAAATTTTTATCCACAGAGATGAATTTTGAACTAAAATTATACACATTTAACAGCAACAAAATTAACTCTTAACAATAAAGTGATCCAACTTTCAAACATTTAGTTGAATTTTCAACTAAAAAAGATGAATTCTGAACAAAAAACGTAATAGTTGATATTTCAACTAAGGAAGATTTTAATTTAAATTTTTCAAAAAGCAGTCAAATTTAACCAAAAAAGACTAATTTTCAACAAAGTTGTTGGATCCTCAACCGTAGTAGGTTAATTTTTCACCAAATAGCTGCAAATAAAAAAATGTAAATTTCTACTAAAATAGGTAAATTTTTAACTCAATAAGACAAATTTTTAATAAAAGATTTAAGTTGTACAGCTAAAAAATTTAATTTTTCAAAAAAAAGTTTACTTTTAAACCCTAAGACATGAATTTTCAACCCAAAAGTTGACTTTCAGTCAGGAAAGATGAATTTAAGAAAATAGGCGCATTCACATGCAGATAGTTGAATTTTCAACAAAAAAGTTCAATTTCAACCAAGAAAAATAAACATTTAATAAAAAAAGACTTTTCTACCATAACAGAGGTACATTTTATTAAAAAACAAACATTTTTATAAAAGGGGACAAACACCACCTTTTTTATTTTTAAAAATACTTTTCACAATTCTTGTTTATATAAAAAAGAAATTCTATAAGTTTTGTGTGGGCCTAACCATTTTTTTGGTCAACGAAGTTTTTTCTTAATGAAAATTTAATTTTTTTCGAAAACGGTGCTAGATATAAATGAGTAAAAGAACTTTTTGTGAAACTTTTTTAACTTTGCAAACTATTTGCTTAGCATTTTTTCGAATCTGTTGTTGTTTACAAGAAAAATGCGAAAATTCGATATTATGAAAAAAAATTCTCCTGACCACAAGTTTAGTGTGGGTATTTAAAAAAATTGACTATTAATATTTTCAGAAAACCGACGCTATTCTGTTGATCTTAAACATTTTCTAAATTTATTTATTCGGATTTCTAAAGAAAGCAATAAACTCTAGCAGAATCTGGAAAGAAATTATAAATTTCTGAATGAGGTCAATATTTATATGAGATTAAAGTAAAAATGAGATTTTTTTATACTGAAGCAAAAAACTTAAATACGCATAACTTCGTGAACATTTTTCTCATAAATCGCAAAAATACGTATCGCCGTATTTCCTCCAAAAAATAGCATATTTTGCTGCCGAGAGATTTTGCGACTACAAGTGTACAACATGCTTGATTTGAAATGGATTCAGTCTATGAATTGTTTGAATATTTAATAAGATAATAAGTAATGTATTGAAACTTACATTCTATTAATTTGTTATCAAACTTGAAGACGTTATTGTTGATGGTTGACAGACAGTGGCTGTATTATTTGAAATGCAGAACTCGGATGAATTTGCTGGTCTCCATGACATATTGTAAAACAAAGAAAATCTGATCTTCTCTTTCACAAATAAAAAGAAACCTAAAAAAAATTTAGCAGACTGATTATGCATACCTTCTTGCTGTGATATCTTGAGTACATATAAACCACTTTAATACAATTTGATTTTCGAGACCATACTTGGAATTTTCTGTTAAATTGATATGCATTGATGACATTGAAGTTTTTCTTGGAGTTTAATTTATTATATGTATTAGACAACAAAATAGACAAAATTTAAAATATATTCTTTACTCCAAAGAAAAATAGAACAGAAATGGTTTAGGCCCTGACTGCATACGCTTCGGAAGTATCGATTTTGTAAATCGATACTTGCAAGGCCAGTGCGAGGCAACCCCCGAAACTGCTATTATATGGGATCTCTTATGTACTTAGGCTTTCGAATTTAAATAGTTCAATTCGTATCGTTTGAATCTGTAACTTATTTAATTTTGAACAGTTTTAGAATAGTTTTTTAAAATCAATTATTGTTAAATTTTTAGTATTCGAACTACAGTTCAATTAAAAAAATTTTTGGTTACCCAAGAATCGAACTTTTGAGAACTCCATAAAAACCAAACGCTTGAGAACGACACAGGGTCTATGAGTTAATGTCTCTTTTTATTAAATATTTAAAGGTACATTTAAAAAACACATAATCTTAAAACAGTCAAATTTTGCAACAAAATTGCACACACAGTAAATCTCAGGAATAAATTTTATCTTAAAATTAGATAAAAACGCTGCATCACGTTTATCTACTCAAAGATGAAATTTATCTGACGAAAGATAAAATTAATCTGGTGCAAGATAAAACTTATCTGACGAAAGATAAAACTTATCTGACGAAAATATATGTGTCACGTGCGTGACATAAGCTCACGGATTTCCTCGAGAAATTTGAAAATATGTCTCACTTACTAAACTCCGCAAGGATTTAAAAAAATTCATTTTCCCACTGATGACAAATAACACTTTATTTAAATGATTGAAACAGATTGAAACGAAAGAATCATTCACCTGCACTCACAGGATACATAGGCCCCACTGAGGTTAGTTTACAGTGTTTGTTTACAAATTTAGAAGTCTTCATCAGAGTCGACAGAAACTAAAGTTTCGACCAAAAGAAGTAGAGGACTGCACTTGGCTGAGTGTCCTTGTCCTCCGATCGCAGAAGCTCTAGCCCGTCAGGGCTCAAAACGTATAATAACGTCACGTAGCTCACGTGTATTTTTACAAGTAATTAACTATGAATTATACGTAGTAAACATAAAGTAATAACATTATATATTATTTTTCTCTTACTCTCTTCTATCGCCAACCAATGG
>JAUELO010312422.1:0-15049 GCA_032357855.1 Amphibolips quercusostensackenii | reverse complement strand
ATATATATATATATATATAAATATAAGCAATTACTATCATCCACAATTACATTTTTTTATTTGAAAAATGCATTATTTAAAAAAGATTATTTTTATGCGAATATTAATAAGAAGTACGTGCATAAGTAACACATGAATGAATGGAGGTCACGAGTCACACGTGATTTTCCGAATAATGGAATGTAGCTATGTACTCATATAACGTGCAGTATTGGTCGGCATCTTTCTGCATCTAGAATAGAACCACCTGCAAAAGATTTATACTCTGAGGAAATCGCCTGAAAAATATTATGCAGAAAAATAGGTTTATATTTTCTAAGAAAAAGGGTGTATATAAAAATAATAATATTATATGATCAAGGAAGAGTCGGGTATGGTGCCGGGCTTTGTTATTACCTATGTCATTACTCAAATCGTTTTCAAACTAAGACATTATTTAATATTTAAACAATTCACTGGTCTTGAATTTCGGTCAGCGTACCCCATTCAATGGGGCATGATGTCCGTCATATTCCTGCCGGTTTATTTCAAGAATATGAACGTTGTAGAATAAAAAGGGTACAAAATAATAATTGTTCAGAGTATATTGCAACGAAAAAAATTGTTTGAGACTTAAGAAATAGAAGATGATAATGACCGGTTGAGTAAAGAAAATCCTTTCAAGTATATTTCAATAAAAAATTATATTTAGTAATGGAAATACATTTATAAGATTCATAACGGCAATTTTCATATTTATAGGCTATAATTGCGAATTTTACATGATGGTCTCATTCAAAGGAATAAAACGTGAGCTAGACCGTATTATTATTAAATATAACTTCGAAGTGCTTTTCCATTTTCATCATTATTTGTATACCTTTATTATTAACAACCTCGAATGTTATTGACAGAACAGACATAAATTTTCTGAGTTGTTCTACATTATCAAATTACCGATCTGTTACACTGTTACCATCTCCACAACATTTTTCGGACATCATGCCTCGTACATCATGTTGCAAGATTTTCTTTTAGAACGTTTATAAAAATAATAATATAATAATAATAATTTATAAATACAATTGATAAGAAAAAAGTTAAAAAAAAAACTTGACCCAGTAGAATCTAAGATTTTCATGCTTCAAGTATTTAAAAATATGCTGTACGTGCCTAATTTCTGCCAAGGACTTTTTCATCTGTTTCCGTCAAAACTGTTTTTTTTATAGTAATTCTTTTGACACGTATTTTTAAACAAAAACTTTATCACATCACTATTTTTCCAAACAAAAAAAGTTTTATTATGCAAAAAAAAATAATATGAAAATCAACAAATGCGGGCGTTTTACGTAACTGACACCATGCCCCACACCGGCACCATACCCCACTCTCCCATAATCATCAATTACATGTCCTGTAGAGCAGGGAAGGGAACATCCATTAATAAAGTAAGGATGATTTTTGAAATTGTAGACCCCCTCCCCCTATTGTAAAAAATAGTGAAATTTTATGACCTCCCCCTTTTTATGTAAGATTTTATATTCTTGAATATATGAAAAAATGCAAATTATTTTTACTATAAATAAGATTTTAAAATATTTAAAAAATTTTTTTAATATTTCACGAGATTTCATAAACGGCTAAAGAGTGATTAACTCCTCGACTTTATATTTATGTTGTACGTACGTGATATAAAATATCATATGACAAAAAAGCTGTAGAACAAATAACTATATCATTTGTATACTAGAATAAAAAGTAATTTTAACGGCCAAAGCAGGTTTTAATTAGTATATTTAAAAAAAAATAATAAGAAAAAGGAAACTAAAAAACCCCTTTCTCAAGAAAAAAGCCTCAAGTAATAAATAAATAAAATATAATTATAAATTATTAAATACAAATCTATTTAAGAATTATTAATTTAAAATTAATTATAAATTAAACAAAATACAATTCATTTAAATTGAAAAGTTTATTATATTTTTTATCAACTCTTATAATCAATCACTCATGATCACTTACAATCATTTATAGTCACCCACGTGAGTCACTATAGTGATTTTCGTCACTACAGAACTAAAAAGTAAATGATTCAGAATGACAAAAATCATATTAAAATTTTCAAAATTTTGTAAATCCAAGGATTAAGCGACTCAAAAACAGATTTGAATCTCGCCGAAAATCTCAAAAATTTTTAAAATTTTCAAAAATTCATGCTAACCTTAAAAAGATCTTTGAGAGAACTTATGATCGCCATCGGGTCAAATTAAGGTAGTTGTCGTTCCAAAACTCAAATCTTTAGAAAAATAGTTTTTCTATCATTTCAAAAATCTGAAGAATATTACAGATAGTGACATTAAAAATGAAAAAATATTATTTTAAATGAAAAAATTTAAATATTTACAATAAACATTTTTTTTCACGGTGTTTTTTGCAATCGAATTTGATTTTTTTATTGATTCTAACAAAAATTTAGAAAAATAGATTTTAATAAATTCTGTTCTTTTTTAATTCTCTTGAACTCTGTTTCCGTTTTTTAAAGTGAATTTTTGTATTATGAAAATCGAAAAAAAACGAAAAAATGAGCTATTAATTAATAAAATCCAACCATTTTTAAAAATTTTTCAAAAAGCGCCAGTAAGAAAAAATTCAATTATAAAAAATGTTGTTTAAATAAATGATTTTGGAAGTTTACAATTTCTTAAAATAATGTTTTTTTTAAAGCAAACTACCAATAATATTATTTCAATTCTATGAATGATAAAAAACATTTTTACAGAGACTTTATATTTATCAAACGTACATAATATGAAATACCATAGAATAAAAAATAAATAAACCCAACAAAAACCCTCGGATTTTTCTTATCGAAAATATCAAAAAGATTCAAAGTTTTAACGAAATTCAAAAAAAAATTTTTCACTTTTAAAACGTTAAATTATGATTATCGTCACTATGGTAATTTTTTAAAGATAAAGTCACGATGGTAACTTTCTGAAATAAAAATATATCTTTGGTATCTTGTCTCACAATAAATCAATCCATGGGTCAATAACTATTGAATTGGGGTCTATACCTATTTTTTAATTTCCTTGATTTTTTAAAAAATATGTCAAGGTATTTAAAAATATTTCTAAAATTGTTAACAGATTTCAGTAACTTGAAGGGATTTCAAATGACGTAACAGTTTTTGGTACTCTCAAAAATTCCAAGGAATTTTGACTAGCTATAAACAATTTCAAGGGATTTCAAAGTGTTTAAAATATTTTAGGGTATTTTAAGAGATTCCAGGAAATTTTTTCAGATTTTCATAATTTGAAAAGATTTCAAATAGTTTTTAAGATTTCAGGCTATTTTTAAACCATGTAAGGAATATTAAAAAAATGAAAAAAAATTTAAAGAGATTTCAAAAGATTTTAAGCAATTTCAAAAGGGTTTTGAAAGGATTAAAAATATTTCAGGATATTGAAAAATATTCCAAGGAATTTGAAATAGATTTTAATTATTTAAAGTTATCTCATCATTTGTAGTTATTCTTAAGCAATTTAGTCTTTTCAAACAATTTAAGATTCAGAGCTTTTAAAAATTTTGCAGGATTTAAAAATATTTCAAGGGGTTTCGAAAAATTTCCGTCATTTTAAGGGATTCCAAGGATTTTTAAATATATTCAAATATTTTGAAGGGATACCAAAGGATTTAAAATATTTGAGGTTATTTTAAACATTTCAACAAATTTTTCAGAGTTTTTAAAAGTCAGGGATTTTGAAATATTATAAAGAATATGAAATATATCAGGGTATTTTAAGAGATTACAAGAGATTCATCAGATTTTAATCATCCTAAGAAATTTTAAAAGTTTCAAGGTATTTTAATCAGTTTCCCAAAATAAGAAAGATCATCAGATTTGATGTAATTTCACGGGATTTAATAATATTTTAATGGATTTCAATAAATTTTAAATATATTTTAATAACTTGAAGTGATTTAAAAAAATTTAGAAAATTTCACAATATTTTTTAAAATTTTCAGAATTTTTTAAGAGCATTAAAAATATCAAAGAAAGTTCAAAAACTTGCAAAGGATTTAAAACATTTTAATGTACTTTGAAAATATTTACATAATTTGAGGTAATTCCAAAAAATTTGAAAGACTTTAGGGTAGCTTAAAAAATTTTCAGGAATATCCAAGAGCTTAAAAAGTTTTAAAGAATTTCTAAAAATTTGAAAGTGTTTAGAACTTACCTTATGTTTTTTGAAATTCTAAAGCATTTTTAGGAACGAAAAAAAATGTTGATGTATTCAGAAGCATTTTTGAGAATTTGGAATATTTTATTGTGTTTTAAAAGATTTCGAGAAATTTTCACTTTTCTTTAGTAGTTTAATGGAATTGTAAAGGATTTAATGTATGTTAGGGTATTTTCAATTGTTCTATGGCATATCCAAGGGCATCAGAAAGTTTTAAACAGTATAAAAAGATATCAAAGAATTTGAATTATTTTAAGGGATTTTTAAAGATTCCAAGAAATTTTTAATTCTTTTTGATAATTGAGAGTTTTAAACAATGTCAAGGGATTTCGAAGGATTTTAATTATTTCAAGGGATTTAAAAAAGTAGCATCTGGTTTTAAAGAACTTAATGAAATTTCAAAAGATATGGAATGATTCTGTAGGATCTATAAGGTTTTAAAATATTGAAGAAGATTTCCAATTATTTTATCAGATTTCCAAGGAATTTAATAATTTTAAGGAATTTAAAAAAAAACCACGCGGTTTTAAAGAATGTCATGGAATCCTGGAGGATATGGAATGATTGTGTAGGATCTATAAGGTTTTAAAATATTAAAATAAATGTCCTTACATTTGATAAGATTTCCGAGGATTGAATTAATTTTTAGGGATTTAAAAATGTAGCTCGTGGTTTTAAAGAATTCCATAGAATTTGGAAACATACAGAATAATTTTATAGGATCTATAAGGTTTTTTAAATATTTGAAAAGATTCTCATGTATTTCAAAAGATTTCTGAAGCTTCACATCGCTTCAAGGGATTTAAAAGAGTAACATGCGGTTGTGAAGAATTCCATAGTATTTCAATAGATAAGGAGTGCTTTTATGAGATCTATATGGTTTTAAAATATTTGAAAATATTTCTATGTATTTTATAAGATTTTAAAGAATTTATATAGTTGTAAGGCATTTAAGAAAAGACCATGCGATTGTAAAGAATTCTACAGAATTGCGGGAGATTTGGAATGATTTCATAGGATCTATAAGGTTTTAAAATATTGAAGAAGATTCCTATGTATTTCATAAGATTTGCTTGACGGATTATATAATTTTAAGGAATTCAAAAAAGTAGCAAGCGGTTTTAAAGAATGACATAGTATTTCGAAACATACGGAATGATTTTATAGGATCTATAAGGTTTTAAAATATTGAAGAAGGTTTTGATGTAGATTATAAGATTTCTGAGGAAGGATAAGATTTCCGAGGAATTATATAATTTTACGGAATTTAAAAAAGTAGCAAGCGGTTTTAAAGAATGTCATAGAATTTCGGAACATACGGAATGATTTTATAGGATCTATACGTTTTTTTGAATATTTAAAAAGATTTCCACGTATTTTAGGAGATTTCTAAAGCTGTACATCGTTTCAAGGAATTTAAAAGAGTAACATGCGGTTGTAAAAAATTCCATAGAATTTCAATTGATGTGGAGTGCTTTTATAGGATCTATATGGTTTTAAAATATTGGAAAAGATTCTCATGCATTTAATAAAATTTCCGAGGATTGAATTCATTTTTAAGGATTAAAAAATGCAGCAAGCGGTTTTAAGGAATTCCATAGAATTTCGGAACATACGGAATGATTTTATAGAATCTATAAGGTTTTTTTTCAAATATTTGAAAAGATTCTTATGTATTTAAAAAGATTCCTGAAGCTTCACATCCCCTTAAGGGATTTAAAAGAGTAACATGCGGTTGTAAAGAATTCCATAGAATTTCAATAGACATGGAGTCATTCTATATGATTTATAAGGTATTAAAATATTTGAGAAGATATTCATGTTTTCTATAAGATTTTAAATAATTTATACAATTTTAAAAGATTTAAAACAGGATCATAAGATTGTAGATAATTCCATAGAATTTCTAAAGATTTTAAATGATTTTATATGATCCATGAGGTTTTAAGTTATTGAAGAAGATTTCCATGCATTTTATGAGAATTCTGACAAATTATAAGAATTTCAAAGAATTATATAATTTTAAAGAATAATAAAATAGGATTTTATAAATAATAATAATAAAGGATTTTATAGGATCTATAAGGCTTTTTAAATATTTGAAAAGATTCCCATGCATTTGAAAAGATTTCTGATGCTTCAAATTGTTTTAAGGGATTTAAAAGAGTAACATGCGGTTCTGAAGAACGCCATAGAATTTTAATAGATAATGAGTGCTTTTATGGGATCTATAAGATTTTTTAGAACATTTAAAAAGATATCCATGTATTTTATAAGATTCTAAAGAATTTATATAATTTTAAGGAATCTAAAAAAGTAGCAGGCGGTTTTGTAGAATGCCATATGCTTTTAGAACATACGGAATGATTTTATAGGATCTATAAGGTTTGAAATATTTGAAAATATTTCTATGTATTTTATAAAATTTTAAAGAACTGATATAGTTTAAGGGGATTTAAAAAAGGATTATATGATTGTAAAAAATTCCATAGAAAATTCGAGAGATTTAGAATGATTTCATAAAATCTATAAGGTTTTAAAACATGGAAGAAGATTTCCATGTATTTTATTAGATTCTCCAGGAATTATATAATTTTAAGGAATTTTAAAAAGTAGCACGTGGTTTTAAAGAATGCTGCAGAATTTTGGAACACACGGAATACAAGAAGATTAGTTTTTGACCACAAAACCCGAATTTTCAACAAAATACATAGGATTTTGAAAGATATGTAATGATTTTATAGAATCTATAAGGTTCTAAAATATTTGAAAATATTTCTTTGTATTTCATAAAATTTCGAAGAATTTATATAGTTTTAAGGGATTTAAAAAAAGATCATGCGATTGTAAAGAATTCTATAGAATTTCAGAATATTTGAAATGATTTTACAGGATCTATAAGGTTTTAAAATTTTAAAGATTTGCATGTATTATATAAGATTTTCAAAGAATTATATAATTTTAAGGAAATAAAGAAAGTAGCAAGCGGTTTTACAGAATGCTACAGAATTTCAAAACATACGGAATGATTTTATAAAATCTATAAATAAAGTTTCCAAATATTTAAAAAAGATTCCCATGTATTTAATAAGATTTCCGAGGATTGAATTAAATGTTTAGGGATTAAAAAATGTAGCTCGTGGTTTTAAAGAATTCCATAGAATTTCGGAATATACGGAATGATTTTATAGGATCTATAAGGTTTTTTAAATATTTAAAAAAATTTCCATATATTTTAAAAGATTTCTGATGCTTTAATTGTTTCAAGGGATTTAAAATAGTAACATGCATTTGTAAAGAATTTCATACAATTTCAATAGATATGGGGTGCTTTTATATGATCTATAAGGTTTTAAAATATTTGGAAAGATTTCCATGTATTTTATAAGATTTTAAAGAATTTACATAGTTTTAAGAAATTGAAAAAAAGATTATGCGATTGTACAGAATTCCATAGAGTTTCGGGAGATTGGGAATGATTTTTTAGAATCTATGAGGTTATAAAATATTGAGGAAGATTTCTATGTATTTTATAAGATTTCCAAAGAATTATATAATTTTAATAAATTTAAAAAAAGTAGCTCGCGGTTTTAAAGAATGACATATAATTTTGGAACGTACGGAATGATTTTATAGTATCTATAAGGTTTTAAAATATTTGAAAATGATTTCCATGTATCTAATAAGATTTTTGAAGATTTTATTAATTTTAAGAGATTTAAAAAAGTTGCATGCGGTTTTAAGGAATTCAATGTAATTTCAAAAGACATGGAAGGATTGTATAGGATCTATAAGGTTTTAAAATATTTAAAAAGATCCCAGTGTATTTTATGAGATTTCTAAAGATTTAAATCATTTGAAGTATTTAAATAAGTAGCATGTGGTTGAAAAAAATTACATAGAATTTCGAAAGATAAGTAATGATTTAATAGCATCTATAAATTTTTAAAATATTTAATAATATTCCTATGCATTTTATGAGGTTTTCAAAGATTTAAATAATTTTAAGGGTTTGAAAAAATTAGCACGCGGTTGTAAAGAATTCTATAGGATTTAGGGACTTTTAAACTGATTTAATAGGATCTACAAGGTTCTGAAATATTAAAGATTTCCATGTATTTTATAAGATTTTCGAAGATTTGAATTATTTTAAGGGAATAAAAAGTATCATGTGGTTGGAAAGAATTCCACCAAATTTCGAAAGGTATGAAATTATATTATAGGATCTATAAGGTTTAAAAATATTTAAAAAGATCATCATGTATTTCGTAAGATTTTTAAAAATCCAAATGACTTTAAAGGATTTAAAAAAGGATTATGCGCTTTTAGAGAATTTCTCAGAATTTCGGAACGCATGAAATAATTTTATAAGATATTTTTGAAGATTTAACTTATTTTCAAAAATTTCAAAAAGAAGCATGCGGTTTTAAAGAATTTCATGAAATTTAGAAAGATATGAAATGATTGTATAGGATCTATAAGGTTTTAAAATTAACAAAAAATTTCATGCATTTAATAAAATTTCCGAGGATTGAATCAATTTTTAGGGATTGGAAAATGCAGCACGCGGTTTTGAAGAATTTTATAAAATTTCGGAACATACGGAATGATTTCGTAGGATCTATAAGGTTTTTTGAGTATTGAAAAGTATCTCATGTATTTCAAAAGATTTCTGAAGCTTTACATCGCTTCAAGGGATTTAAAAGAGTAACATGCGGTTGTGAAGAAGTCCATAGAATTTTAATAGATATCGAGAGCTTTTATAGGATCTATAAGGTTTAAAGATATTTAGAAAGATTTCCATGTCTTCTATAAGATTTCGAAGAATTTATATAATTTTAAGGGATTCAAAAAAGGATCATGCGATTGTAAAAAATTTCATAGAATTCCGGGAGATTTCGAATGATTTCACAGGATCTATAAGGTTCTAAAATATTGAAGAAGATTTTCATGTATTTTATGAGATTTCCAAAGAATTATGTAATTTTGAGAAATTTGAAAAAGTAGCAAGCGGTTACAAAGCATGCTACAGAATTAACATACGAAATGATTTTATAGGATCTGAAGGGTTTAAAATACTTTAAAAAGATTCCTATGTATTTAATAATATTTCCGAGGATTGAAGTAATTTTAAAGAATTGAAAAAAGTAGCAAGCGGTTTTAAAGGATGCCATAGAATTTCGGAACATATGGAATGATTTTATAGGATCCACAAGGTTTTTTAAATATTTAAAAAGATTCCTATGTAATAAAAAACATTTCTAAAGCTTCACATCGTTTCAAGGTATTTAAAAGAATAACATGCGGTTATAAAGAAATTCATAGCATTTCAATAGATATGAAGTGATTTATAGGATACATATGGTTTTAAAATATTGAAAAAAATTTTCATGTATTTTATAAGATCTCAAAGAATTTGTATAATTTGAAGAGATTCAGAAAATGATCATGCGATGGTAAAGAATTTCATAAAATTTCGGGAGATTTGGAATGATTTTAAAGGATCTATAAGGTTTTAAAATATTAAAGATTCCCCTGTATTTTATAAGATTTTTGAGGTATTATATAATTTTAAGGAATTTAAAAAAGTAGCATGCGCTCTGAAAGAATGCTATAGTATTCCGAAACATATGGAATGATTTTATGGGATCTGTAAGGTTTTTCAAATATTTGAAAATATTCCCATGTATTTCAAAGATTTCTGAAGCTTTACATCGCTTCAAGGGATTTAAAAGAGATACACATGGCTGCTAAGAATTCCATAGAATCTCGATAGATAAGGAGTGCTTTTATAAGATCTATAAGGTTTTAAAATATTTTCAAATATTTTCATGTATTTTATAAGATTTATTAGAATTTATATAGTTTTAAGGCATTTAAGAAAAGGCCATGCGATTGTAAAGACTTCCATAGACTTTTGGGAGATTTGGAATGATTTCATAGAATCTATAAGGTTTTGAAATATTAAAAAAGATTTTCATGTGTTTTATAAGATTACTGAGGAATTTAAAACAGTAGCAAGCAGTTGAAAGAATTCCATAGAATTTTGAAACATACCGTTTGATTTTATAAGATCTACAAGGTTTAAAATATTTATAAAAAATTTTCATGCATTTAATCAGATTTCTGAGGCTTGAATAATTTTAAGGAATTTTAAAATCTAGCTCGCGTTTTTAAAGAATCCCATAAATTTTTGGACCATACGGAATGATTTAATAAGATCTTTAAGGTTTTTTAAATATTTAAAAAGATTCCTATGTATTTCAAAAGATTTCTGAAGCTTTACATCGTTTCAACGAATTTAAAGGAGAAGCATGCAATTGTAAAGAATTTCATAGAATTTCAATAGATATAGAGTGCTTTTATAGGATCTATAAGGTTTTAAAATATTGGAAAAGATTTTCATGTATTTTATAAAATTTCCAAGAATTCAAATAATTTTTAGGGATTTGAAAAAGGATCATGTGATTTTAAAGATTTCCACAGAATTTCAAAAGATATGCAATGGTTTTGTAGGATCTATAAGGTTTAAGAATATTTTTGAAAAATTTCCATGCATTCAATAAAATTCTCGAGGATTGAATTAATTTTAAGAGATATAAAAATATAGCTCGAGCTTTACAGAACTCCATACAATTTTGGAACATACGAAATGGTTTTATAGGATCTATAAGGGTTTTCAAGAACTTGAAAAGGTTTCTAGGTATTTTCAAAGATTTCTGAAGCGTTACATCGTTTCGAAGGATTTAAAAGAGGTTGTAGAGAATTCCATAGAATTTTAATAGATATGGAGTGCTTTTATAGGATCTATAAGGTTTTAAAATTTATGGAAAAGATTTCCGTGTATTGAATAAGATCTTCGAAGATTTAACTAATTGTAAGAGATTTAAAAAAGTAGCATGCGATTTTAAAGAATTCCATGAAATTTCAAGAGATATGTAATGATTTTATGGGATCTATAAGGTTTTAAAATATTTAAAAAAATTTTCATGTATTTTATGAGATTTCCGAAGATTAGAATAATTTTAAGGGCTTCAGAAAAATAGAATGCGGTTGTAAAGAATTTCATAGAATTACGGAAAATATTGAATAATATCACAGGATCTATAATTTTTCAAAATATCTTAACAAATTCCCATGTATTTTATCAGATTTTTGAGGATTTAATTAATTTTAAGGAATTCAGAAAAGCAGCATGCGGTTGTAAAGAATTCGATAGCATTTCGGAAGATATGGAATGGTTATATAGGATCTATAAAGTTTAAAAATATTTAAAAAGATTTCTCATTATTTTATAAAATTTCCGAAGATTTTAATAATTTTAAAGCATTAAAAAAAGTAATATGCGGTTGTTAAGAATTCTATGAAATTTCTGATGATATGGAATGATTTCATAGGATCTATAAGGATCTAAAATGTTTAAATGCACTTTCTTCGATTTCATCAAAAAATGTATTTAAATTAAACAAATTCTATTTCATTCAAACAAAAAATTATTTTTGATTTACACAAAATTTTCATAAATCAAACAAATCGTTTGTTAAAGGCAAACATATGATTTCTTTGCCATAGGGTCAAACAAATGTTTGTTCATTTTAAGTATATTTTTTGTTTCATTTAAATAAATTTCGCTGGAATAAAATATAATTGTATAGAGTTTAAATCAAGTTTTCTAATTCAATTAAAAATTTGTTTTGATCAAACAAATTTGTTTATTCAAAACAATTATTTATTTCCAGTCACAAGCCCTTTTTGCGTATTTAGTTTAATTTTCATGAACACACTCACTACTCAGGTTCCTTTTTAAACAAACGGCTTCGAGTTTTTTTACTTAAGTTATAAAAGATTAATATTAAGAATATTAAAAAATATGAATTTTGCTTCTGAAATGTCAATGGTAAGAGAAAATGAAAAATAAGTCAGGAAAATATCAGGGAATTAAAAAAATAAAGTTTTGCCTTTGGGACATGAATCATTACAGGTCAAGGAAAGGTTCCGGCAACATGAGTGCAGCAGGTTCTACGACCACGACCTACAGAAGTAATTTCCATAATTGATTTAAGCAATCGCTCTGAGTACTCACCTAGAATGACAATCAAGATTTTTTCACCGGACAAATTAAAATTTCTGTAGCGGTCACTATTATTGCAATCAATATTATTTCTTATAAAAAGTTCAGTGGATATAAAAATAACGTACGCTAGACCATAAAAATACCTGAGTGATGTTAAGAAGATCCTTTGCTGTGAATGTTTTAAAAGAGAAATGCTTTTCTAATTGGGAAACAAAAATCCAAAATCCAACATAAGTTTCTAGTTAAATAAAAAAAGCCAATATGTGTTCCGCTTTCTAATGATAGTGAACATCTTCTTGATGTTAAAAAAAACAAAAAAAAAACGGAACATACTCTTAAACTATGCTTGTGTTAGTTCTGCGAAAAATATTGTAGTTGTTAGCATTCTGAATGCGATCATGTGAAAAGGTAGTTCAGTCCATCAATAAAGAATTAAAGAAAAATGAAACATTATTTCACAAAATAGATGTAAAATAAGTTAATTTTGAAAGAGAAGAAAACATGCGTTCTGCTTCATCATGCTGCTCAACATCCTCTCAATGTTAACCAACAAAAATGGAACATACTCTAAAATTTTGCTCGTGTTTAGTTTTGCGAAAAATACTGTAGTTGACATTATTCTGAATTTGATCATGTGGAAAGATAGTGCAGTTTATCAATAAGAAATAAAGGACACAATGAACATTGTTTAATAAAATAAATTAGAAAAAGTTAATTTTTTATAGAGGAGATAACACGCGTTCCGCTCAGGCATGATGGTTAACATCCTCCCAATGTAATCCAACAAAAACGGAACATACTTTCAAATTTCGCTTTTGTTTGGTTCTGCAAAAAATACTGTAGTTGTTAGTATTTTAAATTTGATCAGGTAGGAAGGAAGTTTAGTCCATCAGTGAATAATGAAGGACACATTTGAAATCGTTAAAAAAATAGATGTAAAAATAGTTAATTTTAGAAGAGGAGATAACACGCCTTCCGCTGGATAATGATGGCTAGCATTCTCTCACTTTTTATTTATTGTCATTAACAGCAAAAGGATCTAAAACCTCACAACAAAGTAAAACGCATGTTGTCTCCTCTTCCAAAATTATCTATTGCTTTACATCTATCTTGTTGAGTAATTTTCAATATGTCTTTCATTTTTGATTGATGGACTACACTACCTTTCAATATGGTCAAATTCAGAATATTGAAAACAAGAGTGTTTTTCACAAAACTAGCTCAAGAGGAGTATTTAAGACAATAGTTTCTTTTAATTGCTACATATTAGTTTCTTTAATTTCACCAAGAACTTATCTTTGACTTTTGATTTTCGTTTCCTGATAAGAGAATCATTTGTCTCTTAAAACGTTGACAATAAAGGATCTTCTGAACATCATCGATGTCTTTGCCTGGTCTAGAGTATGTCATTTTTATACCTACTATACTTTTTATAATGTACTATTCACTCAGACGCATAAAATCGCACTATAAAATCGATTAATTGCAAAATTTTATCGTTCTCATAACCTAGAGTGCAAAAACGCGTCAAATAAAACTTTTCCGCGGCAATGAAGCACCAACGTAAAAGGGAAGATTAAATGTGTAATGAAGACGGTTTAATGTAATAACAGAACCCTTATACTTTCCATTAAGGATAGCTTCTCAATTACGTAAGCCGTTAGTCGCCCCATAAGTCTCCTCTTCTCGGGATTAGATCCACAGGAATTAGTTCCCTAATAGTAGAACTATTAATTTTCAATGTCTCTCTTATCACTTTTGTTGCATAATTTCAATTTCAATTTATATTTCAATAAGTAAGCGTATACATATTACGTGACGCTATTTTTAGTGATTGAACACTAAATTAGTTAAAACTATTTGATACTTTAACCTGCATACTTTTAGTTACATTCTTTCGGCATTTTTTTCACTTGAGAACATAGTTTATCAAGCTTCCTGATTAACTCCTTGAGTTGACCTGACTAAATTTTTTGCTTGGTTTGACCAAATATTTTCGTAGATGAAGTATTTGGTCGATTTAACAACATTTGGTTGTGTCAATCAAATATTTTGTTAAATCAACTAAGATTTTTTAATTTAACCAAATTCTCATGTATACCCAAATACTTTTCAAATCACTATGATATAAGAAAGCACTTTTTATTTGATATTGGAGATAAAAATTGTAGCGCTAAAATTGATTTTCCTCTTGGTTTGAAAGAGTTTTCACTGGGGCAAAATGTCTCGGGTAGTATCGTGACAGTTCATTATTATCCTACTTTATTGTTGGTATAACTGCCCGGATTATTAGGGGCATAGGAGTGCATTTTCTCGTAGAAACGAAGTGCGTCCGATAACAAAGAGATACTAATCCTTTTTCTTCGTGAGAGACGACTCGCTGAAACATTGAATAAAATCTCACTGCGAATGACTCCTTTATTAGTCGATAAGTCTTCTATAGGAATGCTTTTTTCTTTTGAAAATGTTCCAAAAGTAAAACATTTTTTTCTGATGAAGGCTTAATGTCGCATCAACTGCAGTGGTCATTGCCGACCACAGCAGATTTTATACACTATGTCATTGTAGAAGAAACATGTGCAATTTTCAGCTAGATAGTGTTTGATACTAAGCACTAAATATAAATAATAAACACAAGTAATATACGTAAGAATTGACAAAAAAGGATGACAAACACTGTACAAAGCTTCCACTAGGTGCACGTAATGCCCACCCAATGTATTTTGTGCGGGTACTTAGAGATTGTGGCAAG
>JAUELO010312320.1:0-15050 GCA_032357855.1 Amphibolips quercusostensackenii | reverse complement strand
ATTTTTTTCAATTTTTTCTCTCGGAATTTCGGTTTCCACTAATATTTGCCACTTTTAAGTTGCTATGTACCGTTTTTCAGATTTGTGAGAAAAAAAATTTGCATCAATTTTTTCTTTTGCAATTTTGGTTTTCACTAATATTCACCAGTTTTTAGTTGCTATGTACCGTTTTTGAGATATTAAATGAAAAAATTTTTTAAAAATTTTTTCTCTAGAAATTTTGGTTTTCACTAATATCTACCAGTTTTTAGTTGCTATGTACCGTTTTTGAATTTTTAAGAGAAAAAAATGTTTTTAAATTCTTTCTCTCGAAATTTGGGTTTTCACTAATATTTACCACTTTTAAGTTGCTATGTAACGTCTTTGAGATTTTGGAAAAAAAAGTTTTTGTGAATTTTTTATCTCCAAATTTTTGTTTCCACTAATATTCACTAGTTTTTAGTTGCTATTTACCGTTTTTGAGATTTTTAGAGAAAAAAATGTTTTTTAATTCATTCTCTCGAAATTTTGGTTTCCACTAATATTTACCACTTTTTATCTGCTATGTACCGTTTTTCAGATTTTAAAAGAAAAAATTTTTTTAAAATTTTTTCTGTCAAAATTCTGGTTTCCACTAATATTTACCAGTTTTTAGTTACTATGTATCGTTTTTGAGATTTTTGAAGAAAAAAAGTTTTTTTAATTTTTTCTCTCCAAATTTTGGTTTCCACGCATATTTACCAGCTTTAAGTTGCTATGTTCCCTTTTTGAGATTTTGAAAGTAAAAATTTTTTAAAAATTTTTTCGCTCGAAATTTTAGTTTTCACTAATATTTACTACTTTTTAGTTGCTATGTACCGTTTTTGAGATTTTGGAAAAAATAAATTTTTTTCAATTTTTTCTCTCGGAATTTCGGTTTCCACTAATATTTGCCACTTTTAAGTTGCTATGTACCGTTTTTAAGATTTTTGAAGAAAAAAATTTTCATCAATTTTTTCTTTTGAAATTTTGGTTTCCACTAATATTTGTCACTTTTAAGTTGCTATGTACCGCTTTCCAGATTTTGAACAAAAAAATTGTTTCGAAATTTTCTCTCGAAACTTTGGTCTCCACTAATATTTACCAGTGTTTAGTTGATATGTACCGTTTTTAAGATTTTGGAAAAAAAAGTTTTTGTGAATTTTTTATGTGCAAATTTTTGTTTCCATTATTATTTACCAGTTTTTAGTTGCTATGTTCCGTTTTTCAGATTTTGAAGAAAAAAAAATTTTTTTAATTTTTTCTTAAAATTTTAGTTTTTACTAATATTTACCAGTTTTTAGTTGCCATGTACCGTTTTTGAGATTTTGAGAGAAAGAAATTTTTTTAAATTTTTTTCTCTAGAAATTTTGGCTTCTACTAACATTTACCAGTTTTTAGTTGCTGTGTAGTGTTTTTGAGATTTTGGGAGAAAAAAAATTATTCAATTCTTTCTCTGGAAATTTTGGTTTTCACAGATATTTACCAGTTTTTAGTTGCTATGTAACTTTCTTTGAATTTTTTAAGCAAAAGTTTTATTCTGAATTTTTCCTCTTGAAATTTTGGTTTCTACTAATATTTTCCAATGTTTAGTTGCTGCGTACTGCTTTCAGATTTTAAAGGAGACAGTTTTTTTTAAATTTTTTCTTGAAATTTTGGTTTCCACTAATATTTACCAGTTTTTTTGTTGCTATGTACCGTCTTTGAGATTTGGAAAGAAAAAATTTTTTCTTAACTTTTCCTTTTGAAATTTCGGTTTCCACTAATATTTGCTACTTTTAAGTTGCGATGTACCGTTTTTGAGATTTGAAAAAAAAAATTTTTTGCCAATTTTTTCTCTCAAAATTTTGGTTTCCACTGATATTCACCAGTTTTTAGTTGCTATGTACTGTTTGTGAGATTTGGAGAGAAAAAAAAATGTTCCTGATTCTTTTTCTCGAAATTTTGGTTTTCACTAATATTTACCAGTTATTAGTTGCTATGTACTGTTTGTGAGATTTTGAGAGAAAACATTTTTTTTTTCTCTCGAAATTTTGGTTTCCACTAATATTTGACAGTTTTTGTTTGCTATGTACAGTTTTTGAGATTTTGGAAGAACAAATTTTTTTAATTTTTTATTTCCAAATTTTGGTTTCCACTAATATTTACCAGTTTTCAGTTGCTATGTACCGTTTTTGAGATTTTAAAATAAAAATTTTTTAAAAATTTTTTCTTTTAAAACTTTGATTTCCACTAATATTTACCTAATAATTAAATAATAAATAATAATAGGTTTAATATTTATTTATTACTAAGATTAAATTTTTAAAATATTTAATTTTTTAAATTTTAAGAATAATAAATAATAATAAATTTAATATTTGTTTATTACTAATATTAAAATTTAAAAAAAAAAATTTTTCTCTTGAAATTTTGGTTTCCTCTAATATTTGCTAGTTTTAAGATGCTCTGCTATGTTCTCTCTAGAAATCGTATAATGACTAGAGGAAATTCCGTACCGTTTTTGAGATTTTTAAAGAAAAAATTTTTTTTTAACTTTTTCTCTATAAATTTTGGTTTCCACTAATATTTACCAGTTTTCAGTTGCGATGTACTGTTTTTGAGATTTGAGGGAAGAAATTTTTTTTGGATTTTTTCTCTCGAAATTTCGGTTTCTACTAATATTTACCACTTTTTAGTTGCTATGTACTGCTTTTAAGATTTTAAAGAAAAATTTTTTATAAATTTTTTCTCAAAGTTTTGGTTTCCACTAATATGCACCACTTTTTAGTTGCTATGTACCGTTTTTGTGATTTTGAAAGAGAAAATTTTTTAAGAAAAATTTTTTTCTCAATTTTTGCTCCGGAATCGCGGTTTCCACTAATGTTTGCCACTTTTAATTTGCCATGTACCGTTTTTAAGATTTTTAAAGAAAAAAAATTTGTCAATTTTTTTTTTGCAATTTTGCTTTTCACTGATATTTACCAGTTTTTAGTTGCTATGTACCGTTTTTGAGATTTAAAAAAAAATTTTTTTTTTCAATTTTTTCTCTAGTGATTTTGGTTTCCGCTAATATTCACCACTTTTTAGTTGCTATGTACCGTTTTTCAGATTTTGAAAAAAAAAATTTTTTTTTTCAATTTTTTCTCTCAAAATTTTAGTTTTTACTAATATCCACTAGTTTTTAGTTGCTATGTACCGTTTTTGAAATATTGGAAAAAATAAATTTTTCTCAATTTTTTTTCTCGCAATTTCGGTTTCCACTAATATTTTCCACTTTTAAGTTTCTATGTACCGTTTTTAAGATTATTTAGGAAAAAAATTTTTATCAATTTTTTCTTTTGAAATTTTTTTTTTTCCTGATATTTACCAGTTTTTAGTTGCTGTGTACCATTTTTGAGATTTAAAAAAAAAAATTTTTTTTTAAATTTTTCTTTTGAAATTTCGGTTTCCACTAATATTTACCAGTTTTTAGTTGCTATGTACCGTTTTTGAGATTTTGGAAAAAATTTTTTTTTGATTTTTTCTCTAGAAATTTTGGTTTCCACTAATATTCACTACTTTTTAGTTGCTATGTACCGTTTTTCAGATTTTGGGAAGATACATTTTTTTAATTCTTTCTCTCGAAATTTTGTTTTTCACTGATATATACCAGTTTTTAGTTACTATGTAAAGTTTTTGAGATTTTTTAAGAAAAAATTTTTTGGAATTTTTTGTCTAGAAATTTTGGTTTTACTAACATTTACCAGTTTTTAGTTGCTATGTACAGTTTTTGAGATTTTGAAAGAAAAAAATTTTTTTCAATTTTTTCTCTAGAAATTTTGGTTTTCACTAACATTTACCAGATTTTACTTGCTATGTTCTGTTTTTAAGATTTTGGAAGAATAAATTTTTTTTCAATTTTTTCTCTCAAAATTTTGGTTTTTCAGATATTTACCAGTTTTTAGTTTCTGTGTACTGCTTTTCAGATTTTAAAGGAAAATTTTTTTTAAAAATTTTTTCTGTCGAAATTTTGTTTTCCAATAATATTTGCCACTTTTATGTTGCTATGTAATGCTTTTCCGATTTTAAAGAAAAAAATATATATTCAATTTTTTCTCGAAATTTTGGTTTTCACTGATATTTACCAGTTTCTAGTTGCTATTTACCGTTTTCGAGATTTTGAAAGAAAAAATTCTTCTCAATTTTTTCTCTCGAAATTTTGGTTTTCACTGTTATTTACCAGTTTTTAGTTGCTATGTAAAGTTTTTGAGATTTTTAAAGAAAAAATTTTTTTTAATTTTTTCTCTAGAAATTTTGGTTTTCACTAACATATACCAGTTTTTTGTTGCTATGAACTGTTTTTGAGATATTGGGAGAAAAAAATTTTTTTAAATTCTTTCTCTCGAAATTTTGGTTTTCACTAATATTCATCACTTTTTAGTTGCTGTGCACTGCTTTTTTGATTTTTGAGGAAAAAATTTTTTTCTAATTTTGTCTCAAAATTTTGGTTTCCACTAATATTTACCAGTTTTTTAGTTGCTATGTACCGTATTTGAGATTTTCGAAGAAAAAAATTTTAAATTTTATTCTGTCGAAATTTTGGCCACCACTTATATTTACCAGTTTTTAGTTGCTATGTACCGTTTTTGAGATTTTGAAAAAAGAAAATTTTTTTCAATTTTTTCTCTCGAAATTTTGATTTCCACTAATATTTACCAGTTTTTAGTTGCTATGTACCGTTTTTGAGATTTTGAAGAAAGAAAATTTTTTTCAATTTTTTCCCTCGAAATTTCGATTTCCACTAATATTTACCACTTTTCAGTTGCTATGTACCGTTTTGAGATTTTAAAAGAAAAAATTTTTTGTTCCTTTTTTCTCTCGAAATTTTGTTACCACTAATATTTACCAGTTTTTAATTGCTATGTAGCGTTTTTGAAATTATTAAAGAAAAAATTATTTCGCAATTTTTTCTCTCGAAATTTTAGTTTCCACTAATATTTACAAGTTTTTAGTTGCTATGTACCGTTTTTGAGATTTTAAAATAAATAAATTTTTTTTAACTTTTGCTCTCGGAATTTCGGTTACCACTAATATTTGCCATTTATAGGTTGCTATGTACAGTTTTTAAAATTAAAAAAAAAAATTTTATCCATTTTTTCTTTCGAAATTTTGGTTTCCACTAACATTTAACAGTTTTTAGTTGCTATGTACCGTTTTTAAGATTTTGAAAGAAAAAATTTTTTTTCAACTTTTTCTCCAGCAATTTTTGTTTTCACTAATATTTACCAGTTTTTAGTTGCTATGTACCGTTTTTCATATTTTGAAACAAAAAATTTTTTTAAATTTTTTATTTTGAAATTTTGGTTACCACTAATATTTACCAGTTTTTAGTTGCTATGTACTGTTTTTGAGATTTTAAGAAAAAATAAACGTTTTTTAATTTTTCTCTCGAAATTTGGGCTTCCACTAATATTTACCAGTTTTTATTTGCTATGTAACGTTTTTTAGATTTCAAGAGAAAAAAATTTTTTTTATTTTTTTCTCGCAAAATTTAAGTTCCCACTAATATTTAACAGTTTTTGTTGCTATGTACCGTTTTTGAGATTTTAAAAGAAAAAATTTTTTTCAATTTTTTCTATAGAAATTTTCGTTTCCACTAAAATTTACTAGATTTTAGTTGCTATGTACTGTTTTTGAAATTTTTAAAGAAAAAATTATTTCTCAATTTTTCCTCTCGAAATTATGGTTTCCACTAATATTCACCAGATTTAGTTGCTATGTAACATGTTTGAGATTTTGAAAAAAAAAAAAATTTTCAATAATTTTTTCTCTCGAAATTTTGGTTACCACTAATATTTACCAGTTTTTAGTTGCTACGTACTGTTTTTGAGATTTTGGAAAAAAATTTTTTTTTTAAATTCTTTCTCTTGAAATTTTAGTTTCCACTAATATTCACCACTTTTTAGTTGCTATGTACTGTTTTTTAGATTTTGAAAGAAAAATTTTTCTTTTTAGCTTTTTCTCTATAAATTTTGGTTTCCACTAATATTCATCACTTTTTAGTTGCTATGTAATGTTTTTCAGATTTAAAAAAAAAAATTTTTTCAAGCTTTTTCTCTATTAATTTTGTTTTCCACTAATATTTACTAGTTTTTAGTTGCTATGTACCGTATTTTAGACATAGAAAAAAACAATTTTTTTACTAATTTTTTCTCCAGAAATTTTAGTTTTCACTACTATATACTAGTTTTTAGTTGCTATGTACTGTTTTTGAGATTTTAGGAAAAAAATTTTTTTTTAAATTCCGTCTCTCAAAATTTTGGTTTTCACAGATATTTACCACTTTTTAGTTGCTATGTAGCGTTTTTGAAATTTAAAAAGAAAAAATTTTTTCTCTATTTTTCCTCTCGAAATTTTGATTTCCACTAATATTCACCACTTTATAGTTGCTGTGTACTGCTTTTCAGATTTTTATGAAAAATTTTTTTTTTAATTTTCTTTTGAAATTTTGGTTTCCACTAATATTTGCCACTTTTATGTTGCTACATACCGTTTTTGAGATTTAAAAGAAAAACTTTTTTAAAAATATTTTCGTGCGGAATTTCCGTTTCCACTAATATTCACCAGTTTTAAGTTGCTATGACTGTTTTTGAGATTTTAGAAAAAAAAAACTTTTTTAATTCTTTCCCTCGAAATTTTAGTTTTCACAAATAGTTACCAGTTTTTAGTTGCTATGTAGCGTTTTTGGAATTTTGAAAGAAAAAATTTGTTCTAATTTTTCCTCTCGAAACTTTGGTTTCCACTAATATTCACCACATTTTAGTTGCTGTGTACTGCTTTTCCGATTTTTTAGGAGAAATATTTTTTTCAATTTTCTCGAAATTTGGGTTTTCACTGATATTTTCCAGTTTTTAGTTGCTATATACCGTTTTTGAGATTTTGAGAAAGAAAAATTTTTTCTTAATTTTTTCTCTCGGAATTTCGGTTTACACTAATATTTGCCACTCTTATGTTGCTATGCACCGTTTTTAAGATTTTCGAAGAAAAAAATTTTCATCTATTTTTTCTTTTGAAATTTTGATTTTCACTGATATTTATCAGTTTTTTATATGCTAGGTACTGTTTTTGAGATTTTGGCAGAAAAATTTTTTTTTTAATTCTTTCTCTCGAAATTTTGGTTTCCACTAATATTCGCCAGTTTTTAGTTGCTATGTACCGTTTTTCATATTTGAAAACAAAAAAATTTTCAATTATTTTTTCACTCGAAATTTTGGTTTCCACTACTATTTACCAGATTTAGTTGCTATGTACCGTATTTGAGGTTTTGAAAGAAAAATTTTTTTATATTTTTTTCTCACGAAATTTTGGTTTTCACTAATATTTACCAATTTTCAGTTGCTATGTACTTTTTTTGAGATTTTGGGAGAAAAAAATTTTTTTTCATTCTTTCTCGGGAAATTTTGGTTTCCTCTTATATTTACAAGTTCTTAGTTGCTATGTACCGTTTCTGAAATTTTGAAAGAAAATAAATTTTTTCAATTTTTTCTCTCGAAATTTTTGTTTCCACTAATATTTACCAGTATTTAGTTGCTATGTACCGTTTTTGAGATTCTGAAAAAAAAAATTTTTTTAAAATATTTTTTCTCGAAAGTTTGGTTTCCACTAATAGTTACCATTTTTTACTTGATATGTACCTTTTTATAAGATATTTGAAAAAAAAAATTTTTAACAATTTTTTTTTTGACATTTTGGTTTTCACTGATATTTACCAGTTTTTAGTTGCTATGTACCGTTTTTGAGATTTTGAAAGAAAAAATTTTTTTTCAATTTTTTTTCTCGAAATTTTGGTATCCACTAACATTTACCAGTTTTTAGTTGCTATGTACTGTTTTTGAGATTTTAGGAGAAAAAAATTTTTTTCCATTCTTTCCCGCGAAATTTTGGTTTCCTCTAATATTTACCAGTTTTTGGTTGCTATGTAGAGTTTTGGAAATTTTTTAAGAAAAAATTATTTCTCAATTTTTCCCCTCGAAAGTTTGTTTCCACTAATATTCATCACATTTTAGTTGCTGTGTACTGCTTTTCAGATTTTTAAGGAAAAATTTTTTTTTCAATTTTTACTCAAAAACTTGGTTTTCACTAATATTTACCAGTTTTTAGTTGCTATGGACCGTTTTTGAGACTTTGGAAAAAAATTTTTTTCAATTTTTTCTCTAGGAATTTTGGTTTCCACTAATATTCACTACTTTTTAGTTGCTATGTACTGTTTTTCAGATTTTGAAAGAAAATTTTTTTTTAAATCTCTTTCTCTATATGTTTGGGTTTCCACTAATATTCACCAGTTTTTAATTGCTATGTACCGTTTTTCAGAGTTTGAAAAAAAAATTTTTTCTTAATTTTTTCTCCCGAAATTTTAATTTTCACTAATATTCACCAGTTTTTAGTTGCCATGTACTGTTTTTGAGATTTTGAGAAAAAATTTTTTTTTCAAATTCTCTCTCTCGAAATTTTGGTTTTCACTGATATTTACCAGTTTTTAGTTGCTATACACCGTTTTTGAGATTTTAAAAGAAAATTTTTTTTTAAATTTTTTCTTTCGAAATTTTGGTTTCCACTAACATTTACCAGTTTTTAGTTGCTATGTACTGTTTTTGAGATTTTAAACCAAAAAAAATTTTTTCTAAATTTTTTTTCTAGAAATTTTGTTTCCACTAATATTTACCAGATTTTAGATAATATGTACCCTTTTATAAGATGTATAAAGAAAAAAAATTTTAACAATTTTTTCTATCGAAATTTTGTTTTTCACTGATATTTACAAGTTTTTAGTTACCATGTACCGTTTTTGAGATTTTGAGAGAAGAAAATTTTTTTAAATATTTTCTCTCGAAATTTTGGTTTTCCCAGATATTTACCAGTTTTTAGTTGCTATGTACCGTTTTTGGGATTTTGAAAGACAACATTTTTCTGCAATTTTTTCTCTCGAAATTTTTGTTTCCACTAATATTTACCAGTATTTAGTTGCTATGTACCGTTTTTGAGATTTTGAACAAAAAAAATTTTTTTTTAATTTTTTTTCTCGAAAATTTGGTTTCCACTAATATTCACCCGTTTTTAGTTGATATGTACCCTTTTATAAGATATTTAAAGAAAAAACATTTTTACCAATTTTTTCTTTCGAAATTTTGTTTTTCACTAATATTTACCAGTTTTTAGTTGCTATGTATTGTTTTTGAGATTTTGAATAGAACATTTTTTTAAAATTTTTTCCCTCGAAATTTTGGTTACCACTAATATTTACCAGTTTTTGGTTGCTATGTACTGTTTTTGAGGTTTAAAAAAAATTTTTTTGTAAAGATTTCTCTTGAAATTTTATTTTCAACTAATATTTATCAGCTTTTAATTGCTATGTACCGTTTTTGAGATTTTGAAAGAAGAAATTTTTTTTCATTTTTTCTCTTAAAATTTCGGTTTCCACTAATAGTTACAAGTTTTTAGTTGCTAAGTACCTTTTTTGAGATTTTGAAAAGAAAATTTTTTCAAAATTTTTTCTCTCGAAATTTTGGTTTCCAATAATATTTACCAGTTTTTAGTTGCTGTGTACCGTTTTTGAGATTTTGAAAGAAGAAGTTTTTTTTCACTTTTTCTCTCGAAATTTTGGTTTGCACTAATATTTACCAGTTTTTAGTTGCTATGTACTGGTTTTGAGATTTTAGGAGAAAATAATTTTTTTAATTCTGTCTCTCGAAATTTTGGTTTTCACAGGTATTTACCAGTTTTTAGTTGCTATATACCGTTTTTGAGATTTTGAAGGAAAAAATTTTTTTTCAATTTTTTCTCTCGAAATTTCGGTTTCCAATGATATTTACCAGTTTTCAGTTGATATGTACCGTATTTGATATTTCAGAAGAACCAAATTTTAAAAATTTTTTCTTTTCAAATTTTGTTACTACTAATATTTACCAGCTTTAGTTGCTATGTACCGTTTTTGAGATTTTGAAAAAAAAAATTTTCATGAATTTGTTCTTTCGAAATTTTGATTCTCACTGAAATTTACCAGTTTTTAGTTTGCTATGTACCGTTTTTGAGATTGAAAAAAAATTTTTTTTTAATTTTTTCTCTCGAAATTTTGGTTTCCACTAATATTTACCAGTTTTTAGTTGCTATGTACTGTTTTTGAGATTTTAGGAGAAAAAATTTTTTTAAATTCTTCCTCTCGAAATTTTTGTTTTCACAGATATTTACCAGTTTTTAGTTGCTATGTACCGTGTTTGAGATTTTGTAAGGAAATATTTTTTTTCAATTTTTTCTCTGGAAATTTTTGTTTCCACTAATATTTATCAGTATTTAGTTGCTATGTACCGTTTTTGAGATTTTGAACAAGAAAATTAAAAAAAATTTTTTTTCTCGAAATTTTGGTTTCTACTAATATTTGCTACTTTCCAGTAGCTATGTGTGGTTTTTGAGATTTTTAAACAAAAAAATTGTAATCAATTCTTTCTTTTGAAATTTTGGTTTTCACTAATCTTCACCAGTTTTTAGTTGCTATGTACCGTTTTTGAAATTTTGAAAAAAAAATTTTTTGTCAATTTTTTCTATAGAAATGTTGGTTTCCACTAATATTTACCAGTTTTTAGTTGCTATGTACTGTTTTTGAGATTTTGGGTAAAAAAATTTTTTAAAATTCTTTCTCTCGAAATTTTGGTTTTCACAGATATTTACCAGTTTTTAGTTGCTATGTACCGTTTTTGAGATTTAAAAAAAAATAAATTTTTTTTAATTTTTCTCTCAAAATTTTGGCTTCCACTAATATTTACCAGTTTTTGGTTGCTATGTACTGTTTTTGCGATTTTGAAAAAAAAATTTTTTCAAAGATTTGTGTTCAAATTTCGGTTCCAACTAATATTTATCAGTTTTTAGTTGCTATGTACTTTTTGAGATTTTAAAAGAAAATTTTTTTTTCAATTTTTCCTCTCGAAATTTTGTTTTTCACTAATATTTACTACTTTTTAGTTGCTATGTGCCGTTTTTCAGATTTTGAAAGCAAAAATTTTTTTCATATTTTTCCTCTCGAAATTTTTGTTTCCACTAATATGTACTAGTTATTAGTTGCTATGTACCGTTCTTGAGATTTTGAAAGCAAAAATTTTTTCTTAATTTTTCTTTTTAAAATGTCGGTTTCCACTAATATTTGGCACTTTTAAGTTGCTATGTACCGTTTTTGAGATTTTAGAAGAAAAAAATTTGTTGCAATTTTTTCTCTACAGATTATGTTTTCCACTAATATTTACCAGTTTTTAGTTACTATGTACCGTTTTTGAGATTTTTGAAGAAAAAATTCTTTCTGAATTTTTTCTCTCAAAATTTAGGTTTTCACTAATGTTTGCCACTTTTAAGATGCTATTCACCGTTTTTGAGATTTTGTGAGAAAAATTTTTTTTAAATTTTTGCTCTCGAAATTTTGGTTTCCACTAATATTTAGCAGTTTTTAGTTGCTGTGTACCGCTTTGAAGATTTTTAGAAAAAAATTATTTTTTTAATTTTTACTCTCAAAATTTTAGTTTCCACTAATATTTACCATTTCTTAGTTGCTATATACCGTTTTTCAGATTTTGAATAAAAAAATTTTTTTTCAATTCTTTCTCTAGAAATTTTGATTTCCACTAATATTCACCAGTTTTTATTTGCTATGTACCGTGTTTAAGATTCAAGAAAAAAAAATTTTTTTTTCAATTTTTTCTCTTTGGAATTTCGGTTTCCACTAATATTTGCCACTTTTAAGTGCCTATGAGATTTTTGCCTTTAAGATTTTTAAAGAAAAAAATTTTTATGAATTTTTTCTTTTGAAGTTTGGTTTTTACTAATATTTACCAGTTTTTAGTTGCTATGTACCGTTTTTGAGATTTTTAAAGAAAAAAATTGTTTTTAATTTTTTCTCTTAAAATTTTTATTGCCACTAATATTTAATAGTTTTAAGTTGCTATTTACTGTTTTTGAGATTCTAGAGAAAAAATGTTTTTTCTATTTTTTCTTTGAAATTTAGGGTTCCAGTAATATTTACTAATTTTCAGTTGTTATGTACCGTTTTGGAGATTTTGAGAGAAAAGAAATTCTCAAAATTTTTCTCTAGAAATTTTTATTTCCATTGATATTTACTAGTTTTTAGCTGCTATGTACCATTTTTGAGATTAAAAAAAAATTTTTTTTTAATTTTTTCTTTCCAAATTTTGGTTTCAACTAATATTTACTAGTTCTTAGTTGCTATGTTCCATTTGAAGATTTCGAAGAAAAAAAATTTTTGCATTATCCTCTTTAAAAAAATTGTTTTCCACTAATATTTACTAGTTTTTAGTTACTATGTACCGTTTTTCAGATTTTAGAAGAACGGAATAATTTCAAAATTTTTCTTTTGAAAATTGGGTTTCCACTAATATTCACTAGATTTTAGTTGCTATGTACCGTTTTTGAGAGTTTGAAAAAAATAGCATTTTTAAAATTTTTTCTTTCGAAATTTAGGTTTCCACTGATATTTACTAGTCTTTAGTTGCTATGTACCGTTTTTAAGATTTTGGAATAAAAATGTTGTTTTAAATTTTTTCTCTTAAAATTGTGATTGAAACTAATATTTAGTAGTTTTCAGTTGCTATGTACCGTTCATGAGATTTTGTAAAAAAAAGATGTTTTCAATTTCTTTTTTTGAAATGTTGGTTGCCACAAATATACACCAGTTTTAAGTTCATATGTACCATTTTTGAGATTTTAGAAGAGAAGAATTTTCAAAATTTTTCTTCCAAAGTATTGTTCGCCACTAATATTTACCAGTTTTTAGTTGCTATGAACCGCATTTGAGATTTTGTTAGAAAAAGAAAATTTCAAAACCTTTCCCTCGAAATTTTGGTTGCTGCTAATATTTGCTATTTTTTAATTGTGTACCGTTTTGGAGATTTAAAAAAAAAAATTTTCAAAATTTTTGTTTCCACTAATATTTACTTGCGTTTAGTTGCTATGTACCGTTTTTTCAGATTTTGGAGGAAAAAACATTTTTTCAATTTTCTTTCTCCAAGTTGTGGTTTCCACTAATATTTACTAGTTTTTAGTTTCTATGTACCTGTTTTGAAAATTTGAAAGATTTTTTTGAATTTTTTTTCTTCAAATTTTGTTTTTCACTAATATTTACTAGTTTCCAGTTGCTATGTACCGTTTTTGAGATTTTAAATTAAAATTTTTTTTTTCTTTTTCTTTCTTGAAATTTTGGTTTTCACTAATATTTAATAGTTTTTAGTTGCCATGCACCGCTTTTAAAATTTCAGAAGAAAAATTAATTTTTAAAACCTTCCACTTGAAATTTTGGTTTTCATTGATATTTACTAGTTTTTAGTTGCTAGTACCGTTTTTGAAATATAAAACGAAAAAAATTTTGAAAATTTTACTCTCGAAAATATAGTTCCTGCAATATTTTCGCGTTTTATAGACCATTTATAGAGTTTTTGCGATTTTGCGAGGAAAAAAATTTCAAAATTTTATCTCTTGAAAACTTAGTTTTTTTACTATATTTTTCTGGTTTGAAGTGTATCTATAGAGTTTGTGGGGTTTTGAGAAAACAAATAATTAAACAGGTTTTGTGAACTATAGAGTTTTCAAAATTTTAGGAGGAAAAAAAATCAAAATTTTTCTCTTGAAAATTTAATTCCCACTATATTTGCGGGCTTTATCGACCTTTATACTGGTTTTGGAATTTTTGAGGATAAGACAAGTTTCAACATTTTTTTCTCGAATATTTGGTTCCTTCTATATTTACGGTGCTTATGGACCTCTTACACTGTTTTTTGGGACTTTTGAGGAAAGAAAGAGTTGCACAATTTTTCTCTCGAAAATTGATTTCCTTCTATATTTGCGAGTTTCGTATTTTTTATCTGTACCCCTATAGAGTTTTCGAGACTATGCAGAAAAAAAAACTTCAAAATTTCCTCCCGAAAAATTAATTCCTACTATATTTATGAGTTTTATAGACCCCCATCCAATTTTTGAGATTTTGGGGAGGAAAAAATTTCAAAATTTTACTCTCGAAAATTTAGTTCCTACTATATTTACGAGTTTTAGAGACCTGTATATTGTTTTTGAGATTTTTAAAGAAAAAAGAATTCTAAAATTTTCTCTTCGAAAATTTAGTTCCTGCTATATTTACGGACTTTACGGACTGCTATGCTGTTTTTCGTAATTTTGGGAGACAAAAAAAATACTGAAATTTTTCTTTAGAAAATTTAGTTCCTATTACGAGTGTATTTACAGGTTTGGTGGACCTCTATACTGTTTTGGGATTTTTGAGTGAAACGAAAATTTCAAAATTTGTTACTCGAAAATTTAGTTCCTGCTACATTGAGGAGTTTTTTCAGACCCCTATAGAGTTTTCGAAATTTTGGACGAAAAAATAATCAAAACTTTTTTCTCGGAACTTTAGTACCTATTATATTTTCGGGTTTAACGGATTCTATAACTTTTTTGGGATTTCTGAGGAAAAAGAAAATTCAAAATTTTTTTCTCGAAAATTTTGTTCCCACTATATTAACGGGGCTTACGGACTGCATGCGCTCTCTGCATGCAGTATTTGGGTGGACGCTTCAGTTCGGTTGAATTTATGAAGAAGAAAAATACATTACGTAAGCAGTTTTTCGAATCACCGCTCAGTTTCCGAAAAGCCTTCTGTATGTGTGTGTGTGTGTGTGTGTGTGTGTGTGCGTGTGTGTGTTATCATCAAGCCTTGTACACCTCGAAATCAGATGCTACAATCCACGACATACAATCTGAATTCGTTATTCACAAAGCAAATTATCGTTGGTGCTGAATTTAAAAAAAGGTGGACAGCTCGTTTCATCAGTGAAACTGCAAGCCAGTCATCCTCGTGCAAGTATAACCCTGAATTCTGAAGAGTGGAAATTGTTTAAAAGTTACTTCAACCTTATGTCACTGTTCTTTGATGGTCAAGAGAAGCAACAGTGTATTGACTGTGCAGACTTCCTTATACACATGGCTATATCTTTTGGCGATTATATAGTGGCATTGGAGCAAATTCAAGAAACTCAAAAATATTATCC
>JAUELO010312131.1:0-25611 GCA_032357855.1 Amphibolips quercusostensackenii | reverse complement strand
AGAACCGCGGAAAATCACACCTATGCCCACGTCTCACACGTCTCATATATATATATATATATATATATATATATATACATATATATATATATTTAAATAATTAGAATTATTTCTTAAATTTTTTTAAATCCTAAGAACATGATTATTTTGCAATATTGAAAAATCATTAGTAATTGAAATGTTTTCTTTTAGCAATAATATTCAAAAACATTTAGAAATAAATTTTGTTATTCAATAAAATTACTCATTCGGAAATATTGTTTGAAAATATTTATACTTCCTGTTTATTATTGAATCACATCTGATGTAAAAAAAACCTGCTTTTATAGCTATCTCTCTACACTGTACAAAATTTAAGAAAAACTCAATACTCATTTAATTAAACTGGTTTTGGCATTTTCATAACTTCATTATATTTTTTTATGATTACCAAACCTCAAATTTATAATATAATTTTCAATAAATGGATTTTTAATTTTTTGTCTAGTTAAAAGTATTACGTGAGAAATATCTGAGTAAAAATTAATTTTAACAAAAGCAGCTGATCAAATAAAATACAGTTGGCGGAGATATTGTTGGCTCATTATAATTCGAAATATCATTGATATTTACTTAATAACAAGGCAAGAAAATATTAGAGTAAATCTTAAATGACTAGGAAATTCAAACCTCAGGGACAAATGGCGTAATTGTTTGATATTTTTCTACTGATTTTCTGTAAAAAATTTAAAATAATTGCGTTATCGTAGCTATTTTGCCAAAAAAGATGAATTTTCAACCTAAGAAAAAACAAATTTTTGAACAAAGAAAGATTACTTTTTAACAAAATAGTTGAATGTTTGAGAAAATAATTCAATTTTGCAAAATCTGGTTTAATTTTAAATCATGTTGTATTTTCCACCCACAGAGATAAATTTTTAAATAAATAGTTATATTTTCGAAAAAATAAATTATCAATTAAACTGTTGCATCTGCAACCAACACGCGACTTCTCTTGAAAACAATTGAATTTTTTGCTCAAAAATATAACTTTTTTACGAAAAAGTTGATTTGTAACCATGTAGGTAAATTCTTAACCAAAAAGTTAATATTTTTACTAAGTTCCTAAACTTTTAACTGTGAAGTATGAATGTTAAATCAAAGGTTGAATTTTCAACAAAAAAGAATGACTTTTGATCAACATTGTTAAATTTTGTACAGAACAGTTGAATTTTTAAAGAAAATGTCATTTTTAACTAAATAAAATAAAATAATTAAATTTTACACCAAATCTTTAACTAATGAAATGAATTTTTAACTAAGCATTTCAATTTTTAACCAAGTACTTGAATACTTAGCGAAAAAGACGAATATTTAATCAAATAGTTAGGTTTTTGAATTAAAAAAGATATTTTTTTAACCTAAAATAAAATATTGAAATTTTCAATCCAAAATATTAATTTTCAACTAACACAAAAACGAATTTTTAAATCAAAAAATGAATTTTCAACCTAAATTCTGAAACCAAAATGTCATGGTAAACTTTCCAATTAAAGAGGACTAACTTTCATAGAAAAATAGTTGAATTTTCTCATTAAGTTCTATTAGTTCAGTTTGTCTTAAAGCAGAAAACGTAACAAAAAAGCAAAAAGGGGAAGTTTTTTTTGACAAGAGAGTAGAATTACTAATCATAAAAGATTTTCTGGTTGAGGCAAAAAAAGATTTGAAACAAACTTTAAATTTTCAAGCTAAAAAGGCAAATTTTCTGGGAAACAGTTGAATTTCTAATCTGAAAATATGAATTCACAATTAAAAATAGGGATTTACAATACAAAAATATGAATTTTTAACCTGAAAGTCGCTTTTTAACAAGGTAGTTAAATTTTATGCAAAATAAAGTTGCCAGTTTGAAAAAAAAACACTGAAAGTTAAATAAAGAAGAAAGTCTAAATTTTTAAAAATTTTTCCTTGTTTTAAATTTTTGTATAAACTAATAACCTGGAAAAATGAAATTTTTGAGAATATTATTTTACAGTTCTATCTTCATTAATCTTATTTTTTCACAAAATAAATATCTTTTTACATATAAATTTCAAAAATATTATTTGGAACTTGCATAGGGTAAGGTTGAATAGATTAGGTTTGTAAATAGCTCTTGTCTTTCCATTCAGAAGCATGAGTATACTTGCAAATACGTCACTTTTATAGGAGTGATGTAGTCTATATTTCTGAGTTTTCCCGAGGTCGTGAAACTCTTTCACGATTATTGAAATTAAACTTTTTTTCATTTGAAGAAGTCAAAGAGAATTAAAAATTAAAACACTTAAATTTAAACTCTTTTGAATTTAAAATTTTTCAAATTAAGGTTTCAAAATGTTTATTCACGAAATTTTGCATGTGAACGCTCAATAATTTACATGCATGAAACGGAAACTTTAAAAATTTTTAGTCAGAGAAATTTAAATTAAATTCTTTTCAAGTGTGAAATTTAAAACTTCAAACTGTAAGAAATTGAACAGATTAAAAATTTCTGATTAAAAAATATAAATTCCCGACCAGAAATAAGATTTATTGCTTTAAAGAAAATTTTTTCTAAATCAAAGAAAAAGATTTATATTTGCTTTCTGTTAAGAAAATTTCTTTAGCTTAAGGAAATAGTTTTTTGTAACAATAAAAATTCTGCTTTGAATTAAAATAAGTGTCTTCATTTTTAAGTTATTTTTGTTTAGATTTTCAAAATAGGAACTTGAAAAATTGATGGACTTCATGTTTTTAACCGGATGTTTGTTTAATAATGTAAATGTTGAATTTAGTACTAATAATATTAATAACCAATTAGCATGAAGCATTTGAGGATCAATAAGAAACCAGTGAAAGTCAGTAAACCAGGACGTAAATAACCGAATTTTTCAATTAAAATTCTCTGAATAGTATAAAATAAAATGAATTATTAAAATAACTTTAAAAACACCAGAAATAAGATAATGATTATTAATTATGAAACAAAAATTTTATATAATTATATTTATTTATTATATTGAATACAGTATAAGCTAATAATAAAATTAATTATTGTCTCAAATTTAAGAATACAATTTTTAAAATAAAATTAATCATGACATGAAAGTATAAAATAGATTTTTAGTGTCAGAATTATTCTAAAATATTTTTCATTATACCTTAATTTTTTGTTTTTATATTAAAAAATTTGTATTCTAAAATTATTTTGCACAAGGATCTATACAGTATCGGATATTTTTTAATAATTCAAAGTCAATTAACTCTCCATTAGAGGCTGTAACACTTAGTAATGTGAAAACAGGATACATTCACAAAATTAATTTTTTTCTAACCTCACATTATTCATATTAAGAACAATACACTTTTTTGTGTAGGACTCAATAGCTATTTTGCAATGTCGAAGTTGAAACTGTAAAATAATATTGTCAAAACTTCTGATTCTTCCAGGTTATTAATTTATAAAAAATGTATCTTATGATGATAAAATCATAAGTATACTTTTCCTTAAAATCTTTCAATGTTCTTTATTTCTTGTTGACAATTCTGGAAATATTTAAAAATTTTACATAAAATAATTTCTCAAAATGCTTCGAAATCTTGTCATATTCTTATAAAATTAATTGCAAAAAATCGTTATCTTATTTCAATAAGAATCGCAAGAAATTTCAATTTTCTTAGATCCTTTTTGAGTTCTTGAAAAGCTTCTGCCTTTCTGTCGAAATTCATAAAAATTTAGACTTTGTTTTCATTTTTTTTAATTATATACAAAATTTTTAATCAATTTTTAAAGTTTTCAAAACTTCTATATATTTTTCCAAAATGATCTGAATTTTTCCAAAAGTTCTTTAAAAATGTCTCAAAACTCAAAAATTGCTTCACAATCTTTTAAATTCTTTTTTATAATTCAAAAAATCCTTTAAAATGTTCCGGAATCTTCTTAAGCATTTTTTTCAATTTAATTTTACCAAAAATAAATCAAACAAAATTTTCCTAGTGATCTTTCAAAAATTGTAATTTTCTTTAAATCTAGCAAAATTTATCGAAAAACACAAATTTTTAAGAAAATATGTAAATCCTCAGTTAAAAAGATTAATATTTAATTAGTTGTATTTCTTACCTGAAAAGATGAAATTTTTTGCAAGTTTAGACGAATTTTCTATAAAATAGTGCATTTTTTGTATTAAAAATATTAATTTTGGACAAATAAAAAATTAATTTTAACCATACAGTTAATTTTTTTACCAAAAGGATGAATTTTATGCTCAAAAGATTAATTTTTTGACAAAAAGTACACATTTTTAACAAAATATGAATTTCAATACGAAGAGATAAATTAATTATGAACTAGGATGATGAACAAAAGATGTAATAGGTTGATAATTTTTAACTAAAAAGGATTAAATAATTACATAAAAACAGTCAAATTCAACCAAGACAACAAATTTTCAAAAAATTTAAGTATTGGGATTAGAAAATTGTAATTTCTTTAAAACATTTTGAATTCATTAATATTGTTTCGACTGACTCGGATCATTACTAAAAAATTTTTAAATCTTTTATCCCAAAAAAATGTCTTCAAAATTCTCTAGGTATATTTTTGAGAATTTAAAAATCTTTGAAAGTGTTTTGAAATTTGTTTAAATATTTTCATTAAAGTAATTTTTTAAAATAAAAAATCATCTTAAATTTTTCCAGGGAATTAAAACAAATTTTTCTCTTTTGAAATCTTTTAAAATTTTCGAAAAGATTTTAATTTTTTGTTCAAAATCTACACGAATTTACATTTTCTTGTGAATTTTTTAAAATAAAGTTAAAAGGTAAACTATTTAATTGAAAATAAATGTACTTTGTTTAAATTTATCTTTTTGGAAAAAAATGTTTTGAGTTCGTGATTCATTATTTTACTTGAAAATGTTACGATTTATTTAAAAATTAATTCATAAGTATGTTGTTGAAAACGTACCTTTTTGTCAAAATCTGAACTATTTAGTTGCAAATTTATTTTTTTAGTTGAAAATTTAACGCTTTAGATAAAAATTATTTCTTTAGTTTCATTATGTTGGAGATTAGTTTTTTTTATTGAAAGTTGATTTTTTAACTTAAAACTTTACTGTTCCATTTTAATTGAGAATTTAATTCGTTCCAGAAAAGTGTGAATTTCAGGCAATCAAAAAAAAGCTTCTCACATATTTTCAAAAGATTCTAAATTACGCAACAAAAATTAATTGCAGTTTCTAACTTTATATAATTTCCTTATTGCATAACCTGTAAATTGAAAATAAATTTATTATTGTTGAACCAGCATGATTTTTTAAAATTTATAAATAGAATAATGATTTTATAAATGAAAAAACGCAAGATAGAGAAAATGTTAATAGCCTTTTTTTTAGCCTTTTGAGAGGAGCAACTCTACTGTCTTGACATTATTCTTATCTTGTCTCGATGTTGTAAAAAATTACAAAATTTTTTATGAAAAGACAAAGTCATCTCTTCTTTAAAACTCATATTTATTATTATTATTTGTTATATTCATTATTTCCTGGCAGATCTTAGATCTACGTTAAAAAAAAATAAAATAATTAAACGAGTTATAATATTAATATAAACTTTTTATTATTATGCATATATAATACGAGTATAGTATTGTATTATTTATTAAAATTTCAGTTATTAAAAAAATTGAACGAATTCAAAATTGAATAAAGATAATGCTAGACAATTAGAAATGATTTCTCCTTCGTTTTTTTAAAATATGCTGTTGTTCACTAAAGTGTGTTGATTATTCACAAAAATTTCTAACCGATAAATCTGAATTACGTTGCAGACAGAGCATAAGAAATAAACGATTCCCACATAGAATATGTTTGGTAATAGAATGAAATTATATTTGGATTAAAAATAAACGTGAAACAAAAAAAAAAATTAATAAATAAAAGCATTTTTTATGAAAAATAAATATTTTTAAGAATTTCGAAAGTGTTTAGAGTATGTAGAGACATTTAAAAACATTTTTTAATATTTCAAAAGATTACAAAAATCAAAAAAAAAGATTCATAAAGATCTGAAGGACACTTTATTAATTTTTAAATATTAATCAAAAGTGCTGAGAAAAATTAAAATCAATTTAAAAGCTATTCAGAATTTTTCAAAACAAATTTCGAAATAAATAAATTTTCATTTCGACATTAATTTTGATAGAATATTTCCAAATATTCTTAAACATCTTAAAAGATTACAAAAATTGTAAAAAAGAATGTGAAAGTTTTATTAGGCAACTTTTTTCATTTTGCAGAATATTAAAAAAAAAACAGGAATAATTTTAGTCATTTTAAAAGATACTTTTAAGATTTAGAAATGTTAAAAAGAATATAGAATTATTTTAAAAAAATATAGATCTTTTAAGATTTTAAAGTAAGAACTAGGATTTTTTTAAGGTTTTTAAAATGATTCAAGACAACAAAAAACCACTAGTAGATTCTCTGAAACTTTTTAAATGATTTTTTATTTTGGCAAAATTAAATCAAGAGAATATTAAAAAACATTTCGATACATTTAAAAAAAATGACGAAATTTCCAAGAAAGTATTTGGAAGATTTGTAAACAACTTTTTCAATTTCGCACACCTTCACACATAAATTTGTTGAAATTCGAATAATTTGAAAACATATTTAGAAGTTTTGAAAAAGTTGCAAAAGATTTTTTAAAATTTCGACGCAATCTTAAAGATCTCAAGACAATTTTCCCGCTAAAAATTAAATCTTTTTGGGTGAAAAAGCATTTGCTAGATGAAAAATTACTCTTTTTTCGTTGGAGGTTGAAATATTCGTTTAAAAATTTACTCTGTTGAAATTTGAATAGGTATATCTGAAATCTTTTTAAAAAATTTTAAAGTTCCTTAAGAATATTAAAGAAATTATTTTTATATAACCTTAAGTGCAAATTAGCAAATTAAATTAAAAAATAAGTAATTACTTAAAATTTGAATTTTTATTAAAAATTGTTGTTACCCTCAAATTAAAAAATTACACGCGCCCATAGCACTGAATTGATGGTACTAGTGTATGCAAAATCTCTTGAAAATTATGCATATCACAAAAAATTTTTTTTTTTCGTCATAATACTTTTCAGAATAAAAAAATTTTTTAGGGGATTTGAAAATTTTTTAAATCTTTGAAAAGGCAAGAATTAGACTTTTTCTTAGTTTCAATTAATAAAAAATGGAGCTTGCTTTTCAGCATTATGAAAAAAGGCCTAAAATTATTCATAACATTTTTTAAATTATTTTAGCTACAAATTTCAATTATTCTTAAGTCAAGTAAAATATAAGGCCTTGACAAAGATAGCCTTGGGTCGACCAAAATAGATTTCTTTTCAAGCATTTTCTATTTCGTATCATAGAAGTATATATGTAATTAAACAAACTATCTCATATTAAATGTACCACATTTTTGACGATTTTTCACATTTTTTTATTATTCAGATATTGACAGTCTTAAAAATTGAGTTTTTCTAAGTTTTTGAAAAAATATCCCAAGAATTATTAAAAATTTTTAAGCTTAGCTTATTTGTTGTTGAAGTAAATAAAAAAATTTTCAAATAAGTAATTTTATATGATGATAACAATTTATTTATAAATGTTTCTAAACATTGATAATAAAAAAAAATTATGGAACTACTGCCATAATATAACAGACGACGCTTTTTCACTGAAGAATTATTCTTAGAAAGCTTAAAAACACGAAATTATCTACGTTTTGTTTTAAGTTTATTTAATAAGGTCAATTTCTGTTGCCTTGAATTTTTTAACTTAAATCGATGTGGATTTAGAATAATAAGTGCGTATTCATAAAGTGGTTTAAAATTAGAAGTTACAGTAAACTTGATATTTTTTGCAGGAATTTAATTCTTTGTTTAAACCTTAAACGCTCAAATAGTAAAGGCGTTTTAAAATTTGTAGAAGAAAAAACAATGTTAAATTTTTAAATATTATTCATTGCTAGCAAAAATAGCGTGCTACGCGCGTTAATAACATATTTCTTATTTTAGATGTCTAACTATTAAATCAAAATATATGCTTAAATTTAATGTGCTTTAAATTATAATAAGTAATAATAACAAATTAAAATGAATTAAAGTGTTCCGTTGTCCAAAAATTAGAGATGCTTAGTACAATATTTTTTTTAACCCTGGATAGTCGTCCCGAATTTTCGGGACGAGTAGTCCATCCCCTTTTCTAGCCACCCCCCAAAAAAAAAATTTTCGGGATGACCAAACACAGTATTTTTAGTAAACCGTGAAGAATAAATTAAATTCAGTTTATTTTTAAGGTTTTTTAATGATTTCTACATTTTTCGGAATATTTGAGATATTTCAAGAGGATTCTACGTACTTTAGCCAATTTGAAGAGATTCCAAAAGATTTTCATGGATTTTAATGGAATTTCAAGCGTTTTTTAAAGCTCTCAAGAACATTTAATGATTTTTGCTGTGAGAAACCTTATTTTGGGCAGAATCTCTATTTTTGTGTAGTTGCATCTAAATTCTGAGTGGGTTAAAATAAACCGTTCCTTTTAAAGGTTGTCTACTTCTCACATGAATCTCTACAATGGTTATTTAAGACTTTTAAATTTATCGTTATAATAATTATTATTGTATATTCAATATTCAAAATTATTGCTCACTTTTAGAAATATTTTTATGATTATATGTCACTCCTGCATTATAAAGTAGCAGTTTACGCAGAGAGAAATTTTCTAAACCAAAAATGACACTACTGGACAAATTTTGTATCAAATATGTTTACAAATTTGATTGCATCTATACAGAATACTTTTCATTTTCATAATTAAAAAAAGCTATACTTTTTGACTTGTAACGATTGCATTAACGATAACTAATTACTTTTTTTTATGTAGCAGTAACAATAAGTAGTTCCTTTTAAAAAGTAACTAATTCACCACTACTTTAATATTTAATTCAAAGAATTTTAAACCATATAGTTTCAAATTTGTCTACAACATTCATCAAAACATGAATCAGTAGACAATCCTAGGTACGAAAATTTTATATGCATGGTTTATACATAGTGCAAGAAATAAGGTATAATTTTTACTTGTTTTATGCAAAAAATATGTAAGGTAAATGTGCCAGTCTTCGTCAATGCATGGGTTATCGGCAGTTGGCGCAGTATTTTACAAACAATAAGCTTTTGTGTTTTTCGCTCTTAGAAAAAATGTAATTTTTTATGTGTTCGCACATCGTAGCATCGAATGCTTACTGTTTTGTAATGAGAAAAGTAAGTAATTTTTAGGTAAAGGACATTTTTTGTGGTTAGTCTTGCACAGTGCTACAATCGAGTAAGATGCTTAAGTTTTGGGTTAGAGTACCAGACATCAGGCAATGTCTCGTAAATGGTGAAAAACACAAAACATTACAGTAACCCTTCATTTACTATATGAATAATTGGTTAGATTACATGCATAGGTAATAAAGTTTGTTAAATAATACATAATATTTCTGAAAAGTAGAAAATCCGACGACAAGTGAACCTGTACGCTTGTTGCTTGGATATTCGACACAACTGCCAAATACTGGATTTTGACAGGTATCATAAAGCAGTATTTTTTCATTAAATACTGTTAGTGACATACATCAGTAAGTTAAAAAACGTATTTAGAATACATTAATCTTGATTAAGTTCAGTATTCGGAGCCTAAAATATTCTTTCTAAACAAAGAAGTTTTATAAAATTGTTGATGCCGATTACTACAGCATTCTATAGATGCTATAAGGTGCTGCAGTTATCAGCATCCAACAAAATTCACTAAATGCATTTTTCAAAGTTAATGCGTCTAGGCCTTTGACATTATTTTTATGAACATGAATCATTCTTGACTAAAATCCTGCAATCATTTCTAAGATTAAGAAAAAAAATAAATTTAAATTATTCTTAAACGCTATTGCCGTCACTCACTTATTGAAGTGCCGATAACTTTAGCCAAGTTTTTCACTTGCCGATAACCCGTGCATTCTCGTAATTATAACATTAAACTTCTTATTATATTTATTCTTTTGGAATATGTAGCAAGGAACGAGTAAATAACATTTCTATAGGTTCACTTTATTTGATAAAACCTATTTCTTAAGTTTTAATTACGTTTACTATAGTTTTTCAAGCATTTGAAATCTGAAATTCGCCTTAAGCTTCCGATAACTGGCACACTTGGCTTAAAACAAATGAGAACCATATATAATGTTTTTCACTTTGTTTTATTTTTTTGCCTTGGACAATTATAATATTGAATACAAAAAAATTAAAAAAGTGCTAATGGCTTAAGTTATAGAACGGACGTGCTTTGACATATTACTACATGTTATTACAATCATTTTCTACATACATTATAGCTTTTTACCCGGGAAAAAGTCCTAAATCGAATTAAAGAACGTAAAAATATATTTGTTCTTTCAAAGGCAGTTTACATTTAAAAAATATTAAAATTGTTTGTTAGACTACGCATGTTTAAAAATTATATAATAAATATTTTTTCATATGATAAATAAAAACAGTTTATTAAATACAAGAGATATAATCTATAATCGCAGTTCACGATGGCCATCAATCAACTTTTACCTACAGAAAGATATTACTACATCGTTTTTTTTTAAATATGATTCTGACATAATCTACTTATCTTACGCAAAAAAAAAATCGTTTAAGGTATATTCGGCTTTTTTATTTAAAAAGCTGAGTGAAAAGTTTCAATAGATTATTTTTCAAAAGAAAAGCTATATAATCTACACAAGTTTTTGTATATTTGAAAAAGTCCTTTTTATTAGAAAAAATGTATCAAAACATAATTTGACTCATTGGTTCATTACATATTCTAATTGAATGTTCCTCGTACATTTAATTACATTTTTTCCTTAATCAAAATGATAGCTTAAGATCTTAAAAACATTTTGTTGTGAGATCTTTCCCTGATAAATATTATTTAGGTGAGGCTCATCATGAGTTGCGATAAGGAAAATATACATCCTCATAAATTTTAAAGAAGACGGTAGAACTTTTTCGTAAAACTCATTCATCAATGTACAGAACATTCACTCAAAGGACTATCGGTAGGTCATTTTCATGGTCCTTTACTTTTTATTTGGAGCGCTGAAATGATAACGGACATTTATGATTATTGTATGCAATTATGGAGAAAACAGAATAAAAGTTTTTTTGAACTATCTTATGCCTATGATTTATTCGTTCTAGATAATTTTTATTTTCAACTCAATATGTTTTAAACAAGCACATTCCCTACATATACATAGAGGTAATTGCTCGTTTAAAAATTCATTAGCTTTTTAAAATTATTCTTGATAAACAGAAATATTTCATGTAAAACTCACGCTGTTTATCATCATAAGGGCATTGTTCTAATAAATTATTAACTTTATACACAGTTTTATCATGAGAACAATATGTTAGCTGGTTCTGCGTATTATTTAATTTATCATATCATATTTACATAATTTAGCCAGGAAATCATCATAAAGAATAAATTTGAAACACGAAAATGAACGTTTTCTAAATTCATTAACTTATAACTTTTAAAGAAGTGAAATAATTTTATTTATAATAACATTTTTCATTCATCAAAAGTAAATTGAGTGTCAACATAAGCATTTATAGATTCAAATTTCATTAACTGACCAATGTCAGATATGTTAAAGGCAGGGAATTTTTAATTAAGCCGTGAATTAGATTAATTTACATCATTTATTCATTTGTATTTTTTTTAAGGAGAATATTCTTATTACCCTCATGTTGAAGAATTAAAACAAATACAACTCGTGTGAATCTAAATATGGAAGAATTGATAAGAAAAGACATTAAAATTGTCTTATGATTTGCAAGATTTTACGTTAATGCATGCAGTATGTTAATGTATGCAGTAAAAATTGAATAAGTAATTAAATTGCTAAAGTACAACTTTCAAATAGTTGAATTTTCATCTATTTTGACTATAATCAAAACAATTATTTATTTTTTCTGAAATCTCTACAATTAAAACAAAAACTACGCTTATTATTGGAAAGTGGTTGATAACGAATTTGTAGATCTTTTCAAGCGCGCACTTTTTGTAAATTTTTTTCTCAAAATCTTGCAACTGAAAAGTTTTTTTTTATCAAAATATAATTTTTTGTTTGCTTATCTCGGATTTTTCGTGGGGTTGACCACTTGGTTTTTGCATGTTTACCAGATCTTAAAAGGTAACAAAATATTTCTAGAGACATTAAAATTTTTGAAAGGCTTTAAAGATTTCGCAAAGATTTCATGGATTTCAAAGATTTAACAAAGACGTGCACACCACATTTCACGATTTCACACAGATTTTCAAGCATCCAAAAGATTTGAAAGATTTAAAAAATTCGAAGGAGGGCACAGTATCTGATTTTAAAGATTTGAAACATTAAAAATTTTTCAAAAACATTTTAGAAGGTTTCAAAGATTTCACAAGGATTCCGAATAATTGAATGATTCTAGCTAATGCAAATGATTTAACAACTATTTTTAAAGATGTTACAAAGATTTCAAAGATTTCGGAGATTTCAAGGATTAAAAAAGTCGTGTACACTATATCTACAAGATTCCACGAAAATTCTTAAAAATTTAAAAATTGGGAAGATTTTGAAGATTTCAAAGATTTGATAAAGGCGTGTACACCAGATTTAAACAATTTTACCGAGATTAAGAATATTCCACAAAGATTTCAAAACTTTTAACAGATTTAAAGGATTTAAGGGATTGTAAAAAGGGTATAAACTAGATTTCCAAAATTTACACAAAAGATTTGAGAAAGGATTCACAAATTTTTCTGCAAAAAAGGTAAAGTACAACAAATTTTAAATATTTCAAAACATTTCAAACATTTTAATCAATTCCAAATTTTTTTAGAAGATATTAAAAGATTAAAAAAGATTTTAAACATTACAATGATTTCAAACGATTATGAAAGATTTTAGAAAGATTTCACAAATATTCCAAAGAATTCATAAGAATTTCAAAAGATTTTGAGAATTCCAAAGATTTCAAAAAGGGTACGGAACACCATATTTTAAATATTTTAATACATTCTAAACATTTGAATTAATTTCTTATTTTCGTAGAAGATTTCAAAATATTTCACGAAGATTTTGCATATTCCAGTGATTGCAAGCTAACTTAAAAGATTTGAGAAAGATTTTACAAATATTTTAAGAAACTTATAAGGGTTTCAAGAAATTACAGGAATTTCTTGGATATCAGAAAAGGTGAAGTACACCAGATTTCAAAGATTTAAAACAAATTTTAAGCATTTAACAAATTTAAAAAGGCGTGTACACCAAATTTCAAATATTTCAGTAGAATTTCGAACATTCCACAATCATTTGAAAACTGTCAACAGATTTTTAGAATTTTAAAAATTTGAAACATTGAGAAGATTTTAAACCATTTTCAAATTTTTTTAAAGATTTCAAAAAGTTTTTAGGAAGATTTGAAATATTGAAATAATTAAAGATTAGAGAAAGATTCCAGAAATATTGCAAAGATTTCATAAAGATTCTTTTTTTTAAAAATAAAATTGACAGAGAAAAGATTTCAGAAAGCTTTTACAAAGATTTTAAAGATTTTATAAAAATTTTATACAGATTTCAAAACATTTTAATGACTTTAATCGATTTTAAAATTTTTCAAAAGATTTTAAAAGATTTTATAAGGATTTCACGAATATTTTAGAGAATGCATAAAGATTTCACAAGATTTTGAGAATTTAAAAGATTTCAACAAGGGTGCAGTTCATCAGATTTCATAGACATCGGAATATTTTAGAGATTTCAAACAACTTTAAACGGTTTGAACAAGAAGATTTTAGAAAATTTGTAATGATTTCAAACGAACGCAGAAGATTTTACACTCAAGAATTACAAAAAGATTTTAACAAAAATTGCAAAGATTTAATGAAGATTTCGATTTTCCAAAATAAAATTGACAAAGAAAAGATTTCAGAAAGGTTTCACAAATATTTCAAAGATTTCATTAAAATTTTATACAGATTTCAAAACATTTTTACAATTTCCATCGATTACAAATTCTTTCAAAAGATTACAAAAGATTTGATAAGGATTTCACAAATATTTCAAAGAATGCATAAGGATTTCAAAAGATTCCAGGAATTTAAAAGATTTCAAAAAGGGTGCAGTACATCAGATTTCATAGCCCTTGAAATATTTCAAAGATTTCAAACGATTTTAAAAGGTTCGAATGAGAAGATTTTAGAAAATTTTAATGATTTCAAACGAAGACAAAAGATTTCACAATCAAAGATTGAAGAAAGATTTCAGAAATATCGCAAAGATTTCATGAAGATTTTAATTTATCAAAATAAAATTGACAAAGATTTGAAGGATATCAAAGATTTTACAAAAATTTAAAAAGATTTAAAAAGATTTCTTAAAAATTTTTGCAGAAATTTCAAAATTTTACAAAAATTATTAATACTTAATGCGATTTCAACAAATGCACAAAGATGTTAAGAGATTTTAAAGGCTTTACAAATATTTCAAAGTTTTCAGGAATGTCAAAATCTTCACACGAAGAAGCTCTTTTTCACATATACGTATAACAAACGGTTATTTCATTATTTAATGTAGAAAAATAAAACCTGAAAAAACTTGATTTTTCGACCTGGAAAACACCTTCGTGAAAATTATTTTTTCTGATTCCCAAGTCTTAAAATGTGAAGATTAAATAAAATCTGTTTAGCTTAATTTTAACATAAAATCAATAACTTCTCATTGATATGAGAATTTAATGAGTATAAAATAATTTTCTTAAACAAAGAACCTTTTTATTTCATGTTCATTTTTCATTGGAATATTTATTAATTCCATTAACGCAAATATTTAATGTGGAGACCGTTTATTTCTTGTTCTCTTTTTGCAAGGTAATTCAAATTTAACGATAAGAAAGTTTTGTGAATAATCAACACATTTTAGAAAACAACAGCATAATTATTTTTAGAAATTAGAGGTGAAATCATTTCTTATCGTCTGATTTTATCTTCTCTTAATTTTAAATTCGTTAAATTTATTCAATAATTGAAGTTATAATGATTAATATAAAAATGGACTCGTATTATACATATATATATATATATATATATAGATATAAATAATATGTTAATATAATAATTATAATGAGTTTATTTATTTTTATTATTTTAAACTTAGATCTGAAATCTGTCAGGAAATAATGAATATACTCAATATTACTATTAAATACGACTTTTAAAAAAAAGAAAACTTAATTTCTTTTTATGAAAAATAAAATTTTGTAATTTTCTTTAAAATCGCGACAAGATAACAATAAGGTCAAGAAAGCAGAGTTTTTCCTCTCAAAATACTATAAATCTCTTGACGCTTTTATTTATCTTACCTTTTTTTATTTAGAAAATCATGATATTTTATTTTGAAAATCAAAAAAATTCAATGCTGCTTCAACAATCATAAACTTTTTTAAATATACAGGTTTCGCTATTAAATTAAAAAATATATATATGAACGTAAGAAATGACAATAAATTTTTGTTGCCTAATTAAAAATCTTTTGAAAATGTGTAGATTGCTTTTTTTTTGATTGCCTTCAATTTACAATTTTTTGGAATAAAATGAATTTTTAACTTAAGCGAAATAGTGAAATTTGAACTTTAAAAATTAATCTTCTATAAGAAAAAGCGAATCTTCAACATAATGGTCATACTGAAATAATGAATGAGGAACTAAAATAATAATTTTCTATCAGAAAAATAAATTAAAGCAGGGTACATCAATTTTAAACCAAATAGTTTACTTTTCAACTTAATTTAAAGAAATTGGCAACAAAATGTAGATTTTTTAAAATTTCGAACAAAAAATTAGTCTTTTCAAAAATTTTAAACATTAAAAAAAAAAACATTTTTTATGAGTTTCCTGGGAAAATTCAAAATGATTTTTTATTTTGAAAAATTACTTTAATGAGAATATTTAAAAAGATTTCAAAACACGTCGGAAGATTTTTTAATTCTCAAAAAATATCTAGAACATTTTAAGACTATTTTTCTAAATAAAAGATTTGAAAAATTCTAGTATTAACTTTAATCAGGCTACAATATAATAAGGAATTTAAAAAGTTTACAAGAGATTACAAAATTTTTTAACTTCGAAAGATTTTAGAAAATTTAGCAGACGTTTTTTAATTTCTTCTATTAAGATTTCTTAAAAAATATTATCTAAATTATCTTTATATAATATTAAAAACAAGTAAAATCAATAAATAAATCTTTATTCAAAATTTATATTTCGCAATAAAACATATAAACTACCAGGAATTATAATTTTATTAAATTTTTCTTTCTTTTTCGACTTTTTTAATTTAACTACGCGAAATATATAATTTTGTAAATATTCTGTTTTGAATATTTGCTCTTTCAAAGATTTTTGAATTTTGGAATTTTATTTTTTAGGATTTTCAGTCGAACAATATAATGAATAATTAATGAAAAGTGTTAAAAAAATTCCCAAAGAAGAAAATGTTCAAAGAATACAGTTCTTAAAGTTGAAAAATTGCCGTTAATTAAAAATTCCAGAATAATACAGTTTTAACAAATTTATGATATTAACGGATTTGAAAATTTCTTATAACAGAAAATTCAAGAAATTAAATTTTCAAAACAGAAAAAAATTTAAATTGAGTTATTTCTGAACATGAAAAACCAAAAAATTAAAAGTTTATGAAACAAAAAAATTAAAAAACCAATACCTTCTCATTACAATGAGAATGTAAAAAATACACGTATTAAATTAAAAAATTTTTATTTTGTGTCTCATCTTATCTTTGATTATCTATTTATTCCATCAACAAAAATTTTTAACGCCTAAATCATTTTCTTTCTATTCTTGTACTGCAAGGTAATTCAGACTTGTTGATAACTAATTCGTAAATACAAACCACATTTTTAAAAACGTCCTATTTTTAAAAAACGAAGCTAAAATTATTTCTTATGGCCTGCTTTTATCATTTACTTATTTCAATTTAGTTAAATTAATTCGATAATTGTTCTTATTATAAAAATCAATATTCAGCATTATACATATATTATATATTATTATTTAATATTATAATTATAATTAGTTAAATTATTTAAATTATTTTAAACTTGAATCGTAGAAATCCCAAGGAATGATTGAATACGTCTTTAGAGAAAGAGCATTTGATTTCTTGCAATGAAAATAGAATTGTGAATTTTTTAACAAAATCGGTAGAAGATAATAAATGCTTAATACCTTAAAGCTTTTCTCTATTTCGTGTTTCTAACCATTTTTTAAATCATATTAATTTATTCAAAAATTCAAAACATTTTCTAAATGGTTTAGCAATTGTGATATATTTTTCAAATGTGCAGGTTTTGCTACTGATAAATAATGAAAAATTGAAAAATTAAAACAAAATTTTTGGCTAATTTAGACTCTTTTGAAAATGTGCAAAAAACGTGTTTTCTTTTTAACCAAAAAAGGTAACTTTCCAATTAAAAAATTGAATAATTGAGTTTTTAGTCAGGAATATGAATTTTTTTCACAATAAAAAAAAAGAATTTTGAACTTAAATTATGAATCTTTAACTAGGAAGATTAATTCGTGCTAAATAGTAGAATTTTCTACAAAAAAGTTAAATTTCTAACTCAGAAGATTGATTAAAAAAAAAAGAATTTTTATTGAAAGAAATGAATATTAAACTACATTATTGAATCTTTATTTTTAAACTTTTTAAATTTATCTTTTTGAATGAAAATTCATTCAATTGATGGAAAATTTAAGTATTTTGATGCAAAATTTCTTTTGTTAAAAATTAAACTTCTGGGCTTAAATATCATCTTTTTTGTTGAAATGTCAACTATTTTATCAAAAATTCAATTTTTTTTCCTGTGCTGAAGATTTCATTTAAAATGTTGAAGGATCGAGCCAAAAGACGAATCTCCTACAAAAAAGTTAAATTTTCAATCCCATAATATAAATAATTACTAAAAAGATGACTTTCTAAGATGAATGTGAAATTATCAACAAAATCAACAAAATTTCAAGCCAGAGAAGCTGAATTATCAGATGAAAATTTAATAGTAGACTTTTTAACAGCAATTAGTTGGATTTTCTTATTACGTTCTATTATTTCAAAAAGGAAAATAGTGTGACTTAAAATTAAAGTTAAGGAAAATAATTCTTTAATTAAAAAATAATTTTTTTTTGGCTGTAGATGCAATAAGTTGTTACAAAATAATAAAATTCACAGCCAAAAAGATTGACTTTCAGTAAAGAAGACAAAATTTTAAAGTGAAAAATAAATTTTCTGCGAAAAAGTCGAATTTCCAACAAACAGATGAATTCTGAAACAAAAGTGGTAAAATTAATTTCTAAATTAAAACATTAAATTCTTGACCAAATAGTTAAAATTTCTACAAAAAATATCAGTTTTTTTAACGAATGTGCAGTAGTTACATTTTCTATTTAAAGAATTAATTTTTCACTAGAGAAGACACATTTTCAGCAAAAATGGAATAATTAAATTCCCAGATAAAAAAAAAATTTCTGGCAAAAAAAACAAACAATTTAAAAAAAAATTAATTTTAAACCAAGAATACAAATGTTAATTGAAATGATAAATCTTCTAAAAAAATGAATGCTCAAAAAGACAAATTCTCACAAACACAAAAAAAACGAATTTTCAAAAAAATAGGTGAATTTTGAACCAAAGAGATGAATTTTCAACAGAAATGATGAAACTTTAAAGAAACAAAAATGAATTTTTAACAAAGTACTCGAATTTCCAAAAATAAACCTGCAAAAAAACAATAAATTTTTAACAAAATAATTCAATTTTTCACCCAAGGAATAAATTTTCAACCAAAAAAAGAAAGAATTTCGAATAACTAGTTTCATTTTTGAAAAATTGTATCCAAGGAGAATAATTCTCTGACAAAAAGGTCGAACTTTTACCAACCAACCATAAATTTGCAAGTTAAAAATTTCCAGTCAAAGAAACCTAATTGCAAAAGAAAACAATTTTCAACAAAATAGTTTAGTTCTTAGCAAAGAAAATTAATTTTCAAATAAAATGATGAATCTATTTTCGACAAAATACAATAATTTTCTCCTGAGTACTTGAATTTTTAACTAGAAAGGGAAATTTTTTACCACAAGTGAAATATTGACATTTTCAATGAAATATTCTAACTTTTAACTAATGAGAAACGAATTTTCAAGAAAATGGATAAATTCTCAATCAAAAAAGATTTTTTGGGGAAAATAGAGAAAACTTTTCATAATAAATGTTGAATATATAGGTAGAAAAGACGAACTCTCTACAAAGCAATGAAATTTTCTATCCTCAAATTTTTCAATAATTATTAATAATAATTGATAAATTAATTAATAATAATCAGAAATAGTGTTAATTTTTGAAAAAATAGTTCAATTTTTAACAAAGAAATAGAATTTTCAACCAAAAAGGATTTTTCAGTCCATAAATAAAAATATATTTAACCAAATTGTTGAGCTTTAAAGACATAAGAGCGAAATTTCTGCGAAATGGTTAAATTTTCAACCAAAAAATATAAAGAAAGGTTGTAAAAACAGTTGAATTGAAAAGTGCGTAGAATTTTATATTCTAGTTGCACAACATGTTATTCAGAAGAAGTTTATGATTTGGCAAATATAACCTTGATAATAAAAGATGCCTTTCAAACGCGTATTTTCTAATCATGATAAACCAACATCAAATAGAGGCGGGTGACTCTCAAAAAATTTCAGTATATAAGTGGCCCAAACTCAGTGCCTCGACAACACAACAGAAAGAAGAAAAATTTCTCCATTTCTACTAAAAGCCTTACTCTCCGATTTTTTTGGGTATATTTTTATATACTTTCACGATGAAGATCCTAATCCTCACTTTGGTGGCAATTTCTGTCGGTGAGTATAAGTGAAGAAATTAAATTAATTTAAACAATTTATTTCTTGGTGTCATCTACAAATTGTAGTAGACTTTTTTATAAATTTTTAACAATTTTTATTGAAATTTAAAATTTTAAGCTAAAATGTCAACTATTTAATATTTTTTTGAAGATTTACCTGTTCCATTTTCAGTTTGAACCTTATCGTATTTCCTTAGATGAAAATTTACCTCTTTTGGTAGGGAATTATTTTTATTAATTAAACTTTTTTTTTGTAAAAATCAAACTAGTTCTTTGAAACTTTGTTTTTTTTTTGCTTAAAAATTATTTTTTTAACCAAACATCTAACTATTTTATTTTTGATTAAAAATTTTTGCTTTTTAGTTGAAAATTTAACTCCATTGTTTAAAATTGAACTACTTTATCAAACAATAATTTTTCTTGTTATAGAGTTTGTATTTTAGTTGAAAAGTCATTTCTTACAATAAAAATCAACTAGTTCGCGAAAAATTTGTTTTTTTTTGTTGTAAGATGTTTGAACTAAAAAAACTTTTCCATTTTTGACTACAAGTTTATCTTTGGTAGAATAAATTTTTTTTGGATGAAAAATTAACTATTTGGTTAAAAATTTGTTGCTTTTATTTATTTTAGAATTAGGTTTCCAGCTGTCAAAAATATTCAATTTTTTGATTGTAAATTTATCTTCTTTAGTTCAAAATTTCAAATATTTGATTGAAAGACAATTCATTTAGTTGAAAATTACTCTTTTTTTGTAGGAAATTATCCATGTTGGCTAAGCCTTTATATTTTTGTGTCGAAGTTTAACTAATTTATTGCAAATTTGATCTTTCTCAGTTAAAAATCAAATTTTCAACCAAAAATTCCACAATATAATTTTTGGTTTAAAATTTATCTTCTTTAGTCATAAGCTCCACTTTTATTTGCTTTGATTAAATTTCTGCTAGGTTGTATTCTAAGTTGTAATATGTTAAAATCCCTCACTACAGATTCCCCCTTAGATCGTCGTACCTAATTTGCGGAGGATGCCTAATTTGAAAGCCTTTGTTTATTCAATAGAGCAACCAATGTTTGCATTACTAATATGGTGTTTTTCTTGAATTTTCAGGATTCTCCTCTGGAAAAGATTATAACGCAGAACAAGCTTTAGAAGCATTTTTTGATATAAAGGCTAAAGATCTGAAAGCAGAATGTCCCAAATCTGCTAGCGAAAGCAATAAGATGGGCTACGTTGGAGAATGTCTAATATCTCTTCAAGATGCTCTGATTTCAAAAAATCCCCCGAAATTAGGTGATTATACGTTGCAAGCAAGGGTTATCAAAGCAGGGCTACCATGCGCGACAGACGATCAAGTGATTAAACATCTGGTCTACTATATTACGAAAGCGTAAGTTCATTTAATGTTTTATATAAAAAATTCATGCCTTTCCTGAATACACCTACGATACGTCCCTAACTTCTCCAACCCTGCGCCTTACGTTCTTTCACATACTTCCACCTCTAACTACCTAAGTTCCCCTTCCTTAATCACCTTTTAACAATCCTTATCATACCTACTACGCTTTCCCTACTCCCATTATCTCAAATTCCTTTGCATACTTTCCCTCTACTTGCTGGCCTATCCTCCCATATCCTACTCCCATTCCATAATTCCCCTTCTTCACTCTCCTCTACCCTTCCTCTTTGCCCTTGCCTCTCCGCCGTCCTTTTCATTCTAAGCCTTCTACTCATGCCCTATTTCCTCTCTCCTACATTCCTACGTATCCTTCCCCTGCTAGCTAATATTGCCCCTCCCTTCAATCTTTCTCCCACCATCCCTCACTTTCCCTTCCATCTCATACTTCCCTGACACTCCAGTGTTTCGCATATTCTCCCACTTCTCTCTCACTACTCCTCCCATAACTTTACTTCTAGTGCAGTCCTTCTCCTAGTTTCTCTTTGCCTACTACTTTTTAACAGATCTTTCTTTACTGATCCTCCAAAACTAAAAACTGTTCTTCTACTACGCCGCATTAGATTATTTTACACACTTCCCCACCCCTGCTTACCCCAATCATATATTACTTTCCCTTTCCACCAATCTCTTAGTAGCTCGCCTATTTTTTCTCCTATTGCCTCTTTCTACTACCAGCCCTGTGCATCGACCATAGAGGTGTATGTAGTAGCAGATTTTCTTAGCATCCGGACCAATGAACTAATCCGACAGTTGGCGCTCCGATCAGGACGGCTGACTTTTGCATTGCAATGCATGGGGAAAGGCCTAAAATGATAAAAAACTTGAAGCTGTTTCTAAATTTTGACCGAAAATATTTTTTTAAAAGTAATAATAAGTGTAACAGTAATTAATAATTCTGAAATTGTAACAAAAGCAAGCAGCTAAAAGGTGGTAAAATTAAATGTTTGGATAACAACATTCTGAAATTTAAAAGTTTATGTTCTGTTATGATTTTATTGTTGTTTGTATTAAATTAATATCAGAATTTGAAAGTTTATAATTGTTTCCTAACATTTTTAAAATTTGAATGCTAAATAAATAAACAGTGTTTTAACTTTCATAAATTGCACAATTCAAAGATGTAAAAAAGTATATAAATCCTCGATATTCTCAAACAGATTGAAAAATTTATTTAAAAATGTTGAGAAAAATGCTACATTTTTTCAACTTATTTAAAGTGTTTTCAAATTTTCAAATTATTTTTGAAATTCGTTTAGAAATTTTAAGTATTTTTTTAAAATTATTTTATTTTTTTCTAAAACTTTTATTAAATCCTAATAAATTAACAAAAATTACTTAAGATATTCTAAATTATTTTTGTTTACAAATTCTCGATATCTTCGCAAATCTTTATTAATAACCTTTTAAAAGTAATTCTTCAAGTTAAAAATGTATTTTAAATTTTTCCATGAATCTTAGGAGAAATTTTGTATTATCTTAAGACCTCCCGAAATTCTGAAGCAGATTCAAAATTTTATTTCAAAATGTGAAGAAATCTCTTTTTTTTTACTTTACTTGAAATTTTGAAACATCTTTCAATTATTTATTAAATTCGTTTAAACATTCTAAGTACTTTTTCAAATAATTTTAATTTGTTCTAAAACTTTCATTAAATCCTGGGAAGCTAAAAAAAATCACTTAAAATGTTTTAAATTATTTTTTTTACAATCTAAGATATCTTTTAAAATCTTTTTTTACAATCTAAGATATCTTTTAAAATCTTTTTTAACAAGCTGTTAAAATTAATTTTCCAAAATGAAAAGTAATTTTAAACTTTCCCAGGTATTTCAAGAAAAGCGTTGTATTATCTTGAAACCTCTCAACATTCTAAAACAGATTCAAAATTTTATTTCCAAATCTTAAAAAACCTACATTTTGTTTTAATTTATTTAAAATGTTTTCAAATTTTTTATTATCATTAAAATTTTTTTTATGTTCTAAGTATTTTTTTAAATAATTCTAATTTTTCCTAAAACTTTTATTAAATCCTGGGAAAAAAATCACTTCAAATGTTTCAAATTCTTTTTTGACTGTTTTGGATATCTTTTGAAACTTTTTTCAAAGTGTGTTAAAATTATTTTTTCAAAAAAAGCAGCCAATTCTAATTTTCTTAAAGAATTTTAAGAAAAAGTTTGTATTATCTTAAAACCTGTGAATAACCTGAAACAGGTTGAAAATTTTATTTCAAAATGCTGAAAAATCTACATTTTTTTAACATTCGAAATGTTTTTAAACTTTTAATAATTTTTTTCATTCTTTCAAAAGTTCTAAATATTTTTTAAAATGATTCATATTTTTTTCTGAAACCTTTATTCAATTCTAGTTAATGAACAAAAATCACTTTAAATGTTCCAAGTTATTTTTTTTTACAATTTTGGATATCTTTTAAATTTTTTTTAATAAGCTGTTAAAAATCATTTTTTACAATGAAAAGAAATTGTAAACTTTTTCAGAATTAAAAAAAAAAGCATTGTATTATCTCAAATCCTCTCAACATTCTGAAACAGATATCAAATTTTATCTGAAAATCTTGAAAAATCTAAATTTTCTTTTAATTTTTTAAAATGTTTTAAGATTTCTTATTATTTTTGAAACTCTCTTAAAATTTCTGAGTATTTTTTAAATGATTCTAATTTTTTTCTCAAACTTTTTTTCAATCCCGGGAAACTAAAAAATTCACCAAAAATGTTTCAAATTATTTTTTGAAAATTTTAGGTATCTTTTAAAAATTTTCAAATAATCAGTTAAAAATAATTTTTCAAAATAAATAGTCATTTTGAATTTTTTTTTTAATTTTAAGAAAAAGTTTGTATTATTTTGAAACCTCTCAATATCTTAAAAACAGATTGAAAATCTTATTTCAAAATGCTAAAAAATTTACTCTTTGTTATGAATCATGTGAAATTTTTTTAAATTTTTGATAAGTTTTTTAATTCTTTCAAAAGTTCCAAATATTTTTGAAAATGATTCAAATTTTTCCTTGAAACCTTTATCAAATTTTAGTTAATTAAAAAAATCACTTAAAATGTTTCAAATTATTTTTTTTTACAAGTTTGGATATCTTTTCAAATTTTTTTTAATAAGCTGTTAAAAGTAAGTTTCCAAAATAAAAAGTAATTCTAAACTCCACCTGGAATTGAAAAAAAACCGTTGTTGTTATCTTAAAACCTCTCAACATTCTAAAACAGATTTAAATTTTTTTTTCAAAATCTCAAAAAATGTAAATTTTGTTTGAATTTATTTAAAATGTTTGAAAATTTTTCATTATTTTTGAAACTCTCTTGAAAGTTTTAAGTATTTTTTTAATGATCCTAATTTTTTTCTAAAACTTTTATTAAATCCTGGAAAACTAAGAAAATCACTTCAAATTCTCATTTTTTAATTTTTTTTTTTTAAATTTTAAGAAAAAGTTTGTGTTATCTTAAAACCTCTCAATATGCTGAAACAGGTTCAAAATTTTATTTCAAAATTTTAGAAAAGCTTCATTTTGTTTTTAATCATTTAGAAAGCTGTTAATCAATAATTTTTTAACTTCTTTTAAAGGTTGTAAGTATTTTTTCTAATAATTCTTATTTTTTTCTGAAACTTTTATTAAATTCTAGAGAATTCATAAAAACCACCTAAAAAGTTTCAAATTATTTTTTTTTCACAACTCTGGATATGTTTTAAAATCTTTTTTAATAAGCTGTTGAAAGTGATTTTCCAAAATGATAAGTATTTTGAACTTTTCCAGGAATTTCAAGAAAAGCGTTGTATTATCTTGAAACCTCTCAACATTCTAAAACATATTCATAATTTTATTTCAAAATCTTAAAAAATCTACATTTTGTTTTAATTCATTTTAAATGTTTTCAAATTTTTTATCATTATTGAAACTCTTTTGAAAGTTCTAAATATTTTTTCAAATGATTCTATTTTTTTTTAAAACTCTTACTGAATCCTGGAAAACTAAAAAAAATCACTTAAAATGTTTCAAATTATTTTTCGACTATTTTGGATGTCTTTTATAATCTTTTTCAATAATCTGTTAAAATTAATTTTCGAAAATAAAAAGTCATTCAAATTTACCCAGAAATTTAAAAAAAAACGG
>JAUELO010312030.1:0-15053 GCA_032357855.1 Amphibolips quercusostensackenii | reverse complement strand
TGTGCTCTTCCGATCTCACAGTTGGAAAAGGCGCGGTCTGTTAGCATCACTGGTTCAGACAGCCTTTAATGTTCACGTTTAAATCCCCCCCCCCCCCGACTTCAGACCAAAACAATTTGAAGATAACCCCCGAAACTGGAGTGTAACCGAGAGTTTGACGTAAATATAAATAAAGCGGAAACACTCGAGATCGAATTCACAGCTAGTTTCATTTTCTTCTCAAACATACTATAGTCAAAAATGTAACTGTTGGTTTTACATCTACAAAATTGAAGACGTGGATCGAATAACCGGGTGAGCGCGTAAAACGTGTATAACTATTGTACAAACGGTCGAAGCAAGGTCGGAAAATTTTATTTATTAAATCACAAAATAAAGAATATAGTGATATAAAGGACATTAAAACTTGTATTTTTTGTAGAATTAAAATTTTTATCTCATTAGCACTTTTGTAGTGAAAAATTATTAAACGCTTTTCCTGAGTTTTGGAAAATGTGTACCATTATAAACTTAACTCACGATATTTCCAAAACAAAAAAAAAATTGATTTGAAAATTTTAACATAACTGCTCTACATCCAAGCAAAGCCAATAGAATCATTAAAAACGTTCAAATATTTTTTTAATTAAAATATTAGTGCTGTGCCGAATCAGTGACTTTAAATTTTTCGCACACAAGGAGGTTTTTCAAAATTTAAGTTTTGAAAAATTTTAAGCAGAGAAGTTGTAGACTAGACCATGCTATAAATTTTTCCGCTTACTCGGACCAGCTATGTCTATAATTTTGCAAGATGCGAATTTTTGAAGTAGTACGCTGAAGTACTCGTACACGCGTCGCTAGCTCTGCTACGAGTACTCGCAGCATGAAAATTTTGTTGTCTGTCACTATCTTTTTCGTGAAAAAAAGTGTTTTTAATAAGTACAAAATAAAATAACCATTTTTTAAATCTCTCAATGACACATGAAGCAATGATTTATTAATTCAATTACATTTTGAATACACAGTTTACATAGTATATTACCGCTTGCAACTGCGGAGGAAGAAAAAACCATATTTGTCATTTTGCTTACAATAAAATTAGAACACAGAGCCTTGAATAAAAATTAAATCTTATACGTATACGTGCTTGAAAAACTACTTTTTCTAAATCTACTTTTTTACGTTTTTCTTTGCAATTTTTTCGGGTTTTTTGGACCCGTTGAGAGATTCTTATTTGTTTAGTATTGAACATAATATAATATCATATTATATTCACGGGTTTAAAATTCTGATGACATAATTGAGTTTTGTTATATTTTCCTTGTTCCAGGCTTTTTTCTGACGTTTATATTCCAAGAATCTCCGTTTCTTGAACGTTTACGTCCTTTTCAAGACTATTCTAAACTAGACATTGTCTACAGTGAACAATTTCTTGATTAAAGAGTAAGTACCAAATCGCAAAAACTGTTGGTAACTCTTTCGTAGGTAAAAGACTCGGTAAGCGTCTTTATGTGTTACTTGTGAAAAAGAACGTTTTCAAGTGATAAAAAGAAAAAGCAAATAAGTGAGAAACGTCGTCAGAACAACAGAACTCTGAAAATATTCAGCTAGCGTCTTTATGAGTTACTTGGAGAAAATAACGCCTTTAAGTGATCAAAGCAGAAAGTAAACAAGTGAGAAACGTCGTCAAAACAACAGAACTCTGAAAATATTCAGCGAGCGTCTTAATGTGTTACTTGGTGGAGATAACGTCTTTAAATATTCAAAACAGAAAGTAAACAAGTGAGAAACGTCGTCAAAACAACATAACTCTAAAAATATTCAGCATGCGTCTTTATATGTTACTTGGAGGAAATAACGTCTATAAGTGATCAAAATAGAAATTAAACTAGTGAGAAACGTCAAAGCAACAGAACTCTAAAAATATTTAGCGAGCGTCTTTATGTGTTACTTGGTGGAGATAACGTCTTTAAGTGATCAAAACAAAAAGTAAACAAGTGCGAAACGTCGTCTAAACAACAGAACTCTGAAAATATTCAGCGAGCGTCTTTATATGTTACTTGGTGGAGATAACGTCTTCAGGTGATCAAACAGAAAGTAAACAAGTGACTTACGTCGTCAAAACAACAAAACTCCGAAAATATTCAGCGAACGTCTTTATGTGTTACTTGGTGAATATAACGTCTTTAAGTGATCAAAACAGAAAGTAAACAAGTGAGAAACGTCTTCAAAACAACAGAACCCTAAAAATATTCAGCGAGCGTCTTTATGTGTTACTTGGAGGAAATAACGTCTTTAAGTGATCAAAACAGAAAGTAAACAAGTGAGAAACGTCGTCAAAACAACATAACTCTGAAAAAATTCAGCAAGCGTCTTTATGTGTTACTTGGAGTAAATGACGTCTTTATGTGATCAAAACAGAAAGTAAACAAGTGAGAAACGTCGTCAAAACAACAGAACCCTGAAAATATTCAGCGAGCGTCTTTATGTGTTACTTGGTGGAGATAACGTCTTGAAGTGATCAAAACAGAAAGTAAACAAGTGAAAAACGTCGTCAAAACAACATAACCCTGGAAATATTCAGCGAGCGTCTTGATGTGTTACTTGGTGGAGATAACGTCTTTAAGTGATCAAAACAGAAAGTAAACAAGTTAGAAACGTCGTCAAAACAACAGAACTCTGAAAATATTCAGCGAACGTCTCTATGTGTTACTTGGTGAATATAACGTCTTTAAGTGATCAAAACAGAAAGTAAACAAGTGAGAAACGTCGTCAAAACAACAGAACCCTGAAAATATTCAGCGAGCGTCTTTATGTGTTACTTGGAGGAAATAACGTCTTTAAGTGATCAAAACAGCAAGTAAACAAGTGAGAAACGTCGTCAAAACAACAGAACTCTGGAAATATTCAGCGAGCGTCTTTATGTGTTACTTGGTGGAAATAACGTCTTTAAGTGATCAAAACAGAAAGTAAACAAGTTAGAAACGTCGTTAAAACAGCAGAGCTCTGAAAATATTTAACGGTAACAAATTTAAATTTAAATTGCTTATTTATATATTAATTCAATTATAATATTCATTCTAACAGAAAATAAACAAGTGAGAAACGTCGTCAAAACAACAGAGCTCTCAAAATTCAAAATCAAATTGCTTATTTATATATTGATTTATTCATAACATTCATTTAAACAGAAAGTAAACAAGTTAGAAATGTCGTCAAAACAACAGAACTCTAAAATATTCAGCGAGCGTATTTATGTGTTACTTGGTGAAAATAACGTCTTCAAGTGATCAAACAGAAAGTAAACAAGTGAGAAACGTCGTCAAAACAACGTAACTCTAAAAATATTCAGCGAGCGTCTTTATGTGTTACTCGGAGGAAATAACGTCTTCAAGTGATCAAGATAAAAAGTAAACAAGTGAGAAACGTCGTTAAAACAGCAGAACTCTGAGAATATTCAACGGTAACAAATTTAAATTCAAATTGTTTATTTATATATTGATTCATGCATCAATCCATCAGTTAATTTATTTATTTATTTCATGCATAATATTTATTATAATGACGAATTTATTTTGTTGTGGAAAAATTTACGAATACGTTTATTTTATTTGAATTGAAAATCATAAAATCAAACTCTAAAAAAATCAAAATAAGACTCAAAGAATAATAAAAAATGTAAAAAAACAAAGAAAACAAAAAATTCGCAAAAAAATCGTACTGCAAGCCCCCGTATCAGTGCTTGCGACGCGTGTACTCAGCGTGGCACTTTAAACAATCTCATCTTGCAAAGTAATAAACATAGCTGGTATAAGTAAAGGGAATTATTTATTTAATGGTCTGTTTCACAACAATCAAGAGCAGTTATGTACTAATTTTTAAATTATTTTCTTCTTCTGGTTCGAAAATATCGCGAGTTGAGTTTATAATCGTACAGATTTTCCGAGACTCAGGAAAAACGGTAAATAATTTTTGTCTCCAAAACTGTTAATAAAATAAAAATTTCAATTCGAGAAAAAATACGTGTTCTAATATTGTTTACATTACTGTATTTTTTATTTTTTATTTAATAAAAAAAAATTTTAGACCTCACTGTGACTGTTTGGACAATACTTATACGCATTTCACGCGCTCTCCCGGTTATTCGATCCGCGTCTTCAATTATTCTATTCAGATCGAGAATACTATCCCGCGAGTAGTGAAAGTTTTTTTTCAACTTTCGGATTAATCTCTTATAATTAGCTTAACTTTTTTGAATTTGACTAATTCTAAAATAAGCTATTGAGGATTTAAATAAAAGTTTGAGGCCATTTGAGCGTAATTTCAAAACAAAATTTCACATTTTTTTAAAATCCGACTCACGTTTACACAAAACGCGATATCGAGTTTAAAATTTGGAAATTAAATATAAAAAGCACTAAGAAACGTTTGTCTGGTCCTAGATTTTTTTAATTATAAAAAAAAGCAAAAAGAAAATTCAGAAAAAACTCTTTTAATGATTGTAAAAATTTAAAACCCCACAAACGTTTCTTTTTGCTTCTTATTTAATTTTCCAAATTTTTAACTTGATATTGCGTTTCGCGTGAAGGTAAGTTGAGTTTCAAAAAAATGTAAAAAAATTGAGGTTACGTCTACATGGCCTTAAAGCTAACATATTTTTTCGCTGAATTTACGCATACAAATAAAATATTTTTGAAATTAACTATAATAAAGTTCAATGGTCTGTTTGTTCACATTAAAGTTTGTTTAGTTTAAATATAAATAATGATTAATTATCATCATGTTAGTTATAATGAAACAATTATTAATCAACCTAATGATCATTTATAGTATAAAAAGTTTTAAAGTTCTTCTCAACTAAAAACAGAATTTAATTTTTTTTTCAATTGATTTCTGTATGCAGTTTTCTTTTGTATGCTGAGACGCAGATATAAAAAATTGATAGAAATATTTTTATAAATTTTTTAAAATAGTTTTTATCAGGCAACTTTAAATAAGAAGTATGTAAACATTAAATATTATTTTATCTAAAAAGTGTTTCCAATCGAATAATATGAAATCAAAATTTTTATAATCGGACTCAATTCTTAAAAATTTAAGAATCTCTAAGTTGTCACTTGTACATTTAAGTCTTCTAATATGAACGATTTTGTATCAGAAATTTCAAAAACATAACTATTTAAAATTTAATATAATATGTAACTGTAGAAGAAAATATAAACTATTCTCAAGCTGATACATTCAAATTGTATGATTTTAAATTGTTGTTTATTTATATATGTATAATAATATAAGTTGTTTGAATAATTTCAAAATTATATAAATGATACTTGTTGATTCAAGTATATAGTTTACGTAAAAAAGCAGAAGAAACATTCAATTTTACTAAATTTTTGACAGATTTTAATATTTTTAAGTACTGATATATGTTTTTTAAAATTACTCTTAAATGTCTTAACGAATTTAAATGATCAAAAAATATATAAATATTATATTATATTAATCAATAATAAATATTCATATTAATTATATATTATTGATATTAATTAATACTATTCATTAAAATATTTTTGTAGGTATACTACTTTGTTTTCCAAAAATACTCCTAAATGTTCACACAAATCAAAATTGTTTTTGAAAAAACATTTTATTTTACTGTTTTTATTTATTAGTCATCCGTATAGAGGAGGAAATTCATTCTTGCCTTATTTTTATTTCTTTATTTTGACACACAGTATGAGCAATAATTTTAAACAATTCAAATTTAAAAATCATTTTTAAATAATTTCCAAAAATTTTGAAAGTTTTCACCCATTTTCAAAAAAATTTTAATTTCAAAATCAAGATTTTAAAATTTGAAACCCCATATCAATTTCAAAAACCCGGGGCCACGGGTATCTGTTTACTGGTTTAAAAAAATATGGAATTTCTTTTTTCGCAACGAACAAATTTGGGAGAGGGAGGGTCGATCAGCAAAAATAGAAAAAAAAAATTTTTACACGTATGAATTTGGATTATTTTTCTAGACGGCCTAAATATTTTTTTATTTTTTTGAGTGAGGAAATATTATTTGTAAGGTGCCATTATTCTATATTAGGAGTATCGCAGTGAAAAACATGAGTAGATATCTGAAAGCGTCTAATCTACCATACTTGATTATCGAATTTTTTGATAGGGTAGAAGTAAACTATTTTTCTATAACTTTCACAAGACAAAAAATTTGGGAGATTCTTATCTTATCGATCTCGCTTACCCTTCTCGAAACTGAGAATGACTTGTCTGCCTGGAGCATTTATCAATTACAGTTTGGGAACTTTTTCAAAGAGTTGCTTAAACTAAGCTTTTAAAAAGTCTTATTTTCTTATATAGACCTAATACTTAGCCTAAGAGTTTCTTTTGCGTCCTTTTTAAAGTCCTAACTGGATTTTCACGACAGATTAATAGAAGTTAACTTGGTAATCATTGAAAAAATATATTTTTTGATACAGTTTCAGGGTGTCCAGCAGGTTAGTCCAATTTTTTTTTTTGAATTTTCATACATATCGCCCGTAAATTTGTTCGAATCCACAAAAAAATAAATTCTTTCTGTATGTTTTCAAAAAAAATGATATTTATGGGTGACGCTAGTCCTATAAAATTTAACACGTATTTCTTATAAGAAAAAAATACGTTTTTGTAAATTTTATTTAGAATCGTCTATATTAGGTGAATCGAGTTGAAATTCAACATTTTTTTTTACAATCAGCCATAGAATACGAATAAAATAGTGCTTTTTAAATATCACCCCTATAAGTCTGTTTCATAAGGTCCTAAAAAACCCCATAAGTAAAAAAATGGGTTTTACGAGTTTTTGGCACTAATTCTATTTTTTTAAGGTTTTTTAAATATGCAAATTGTTTCCAATACATAAAATAGTACTTCATACTAATAATTATATGTTGAAATAAATTTTTCAAACAATTTCTTATTCTTTTTATCAATTTCCTCTTAGAATATAGATAGAAAGTCGCGGTTACTTCAAAAATTTTCCACTTTTGGACCAATTTTAAATTCAAGTGAGGTGATAGTTTATTAATTTAAACAAATCTAATTCTTTAAATAGTTTATTATTATTATGAATTCTCTTAGAATAATGTTAGAAAATTTTGCACTTTTTCAACAATTTTTGACTTTTTGTCCAAATATTATTTGAAGCGAGATAACTAATTGATTAAAGTTATTTAAAGTATTGTTTAAACAATTTATAATTATTTTAAATAATATTATCTTTGAATAGGTTTAGAAAGTGTCTGTTTTGTCTGAAATATTCAAATTTTTGTCCACTCTTCACTTAGAGTTTGAAAATAATTATTAAAATTTAACGAACATAATTATTTAAACATATTAATATTGCAAAAAACTATCTTGTGCTGTAGTAATGCTAGGTAGTCACTGTCACAGCGTATGACAATTTTTAATTTTGATTACAATTCTTTAGAAAAAATCTGACCTTCGCGCTCGATAATATATGTATCTCGCTCTTCGCGCTCGATAATTTTTTTCCTTCGCCCTGCGCGCTTGGTCTTTGTGCCTCCTCCACATTTGTGCACAAACCTTTTAAAATTAAAGATCGAAGCATCGACAACTGTTCTTTGCTGATTGTGAATTTTCTTTTGTTAACGCTTCTTTGGCTTCAAAGAACACGTTCTCATCACGTATCTCGTTCTTCGCACTTGATTTTGTCCAAACTGCGAACTTTTCTACATCGAGTTCAATTCTAGTACATCAAATATATATTATATTTATTAACGTACCTTAGTATGAGGCTGCTCAATAAAATAATGCAAAATAATGTACAAAATTTATTCTTCATGATTGCTTTTATGTTTGCACTTTATTTTGTATCAATTTGTATTTTCAGCTACCTTGAAAAATGTATCATTTCAATGAATCTATATTATGACGATTCATGATATGCATTGGTTTAAAAAAATGTATTTTTATTGTCTTGTTTTAAAATTTTTTAAAGTGCATTCTATAACAAAAACAATTTAGTTGATAAACATCTTATTGTACCTTGTGTAATTTGTCGAAAAAATTAATTTGTTTCTTTTCAATGTTATTTTTTACGATTTCAACCGAAAATAGGCAGCCTGCCGAAAAAAAATTATTACAATATTTGAAGATCTTTTTTGGGTGAACAATTTTTGTTATTTAATTTTTTTTTACCTTGTGTCGTTTTTACAAGTAGCTTAAAAGGGGTTTAATGTCATTTCTTACGATTAAAACAAAAACTACGCATCTTATGAAAAAATGATTAATAAAAAATGTGTAGCTCTTTCAAGGTGCACAATTTTTGTCTATCTTGTGTTGTTTGTCCAAAAAATTTTATTTTTCATTTTAAATGTTGTTTTTAACAAATAAAACAAGAACCACGAGTCCTGTCAAAAAGTGATTAATAACAAATTTTTATCTCTTTTTTGGGTGAATAACTTTTGTCTAATTTTTTTTGTACCTTGAATCATTTTTCCAACTTTTTTTAATATTTATTTTTCACTATTCTAACAACAAAAACTTCGCGTTTTATCAAACCATGATGAAAAAGAATAATAACAAATTCATAGATCTTTTTAGGGTAAACAATTTTTGTCTATTCATTTTGTTTGTATCTTGCGTTGTTTTTCCAAAACTTAAATTTTTTATAAATTTCATATTATTGTTTACAACTGCAACAAAAACTACGTATCCTATATAAAAAAAACCAGTAACAAATTTGTAGTTATTTTTTGGGTGAATAACTTTGGTTTATTTATTTTTTTGCAGTTTGTGTCGTTTGTCCAAAAATTTAATTAAAAAAAATGTTTTCTTAACAAATGGAATAAAAAATACGCGTCCTGTCGAAAAGTTATTAATAATAAAGTTGTAGAACTTTTTAGGTTGCACAATTTTTGTCTTCTCATATTGTTTCGCACCGCACCACCCATAGTTTGACTGCGAAGTGAAATTTTTGATTTTTTATTATTTTTTGGCGAATGAACTTTTTTTTTTAAGAAAATCCAAAAAGTTATTATGATGATCTTGTAGAGCTTTCTGAAGAAAACTTTTTTTTACGTTTTTTATATCGACCCTTGTTTGGCTTAAAATTTTCATCTTCGTTTGTTTTTTCGAATTTCGAAAATGCTATAACTTTCATAATTTTATCTTTATTTAAAAAAGTCATAAGAATAAATTATTTAAATTTTCGCGTACTACTAATAGCCTAGCATAGAATTTAAAAAAATGGTTTCAAAATTTTTGAAAATGCTCTATTTTTTTTATTTTTATCGAATATGTGGCTAACGAACCTGACATTCAGTCTTAGACACTAAAAGCGTGTACTAAAGGCCAATCTAATAGATCAATTTTTTCAAAAGTATCGTGCTCACAGATAGACATACATACATACACATTCATAAAAAGCTATTTTTCGAGTTCAGAGGGTCTTAAAACGTGCATATTTGACAAAAACGGGGGAAGGGGGGGGTCGAATTTCACACAAATTTAATACCTTTTTTGATGAGAATGTAAAAATATGAAAATCCTTAAAAGTATTTTAAATCTCTTGCAATCCTCGGAATCGCTAACAATCGCTTTAAATTCAATGAAATTTTATACACTTTCCAAAATACGAAATTCTTTGAAATTCCCTTAAAATTTTGTATACCTTTTAAAATTATCTTGAAATTCTTTTAGAATTTCTTAAAATTGCATGAAATCTTCAGAAATTTATAAACAATTGTTAAATTTTCTGAAATTGCATGAAAAACTTTAAAAATCCTTGAAATCTTTAAAATTGCCAGGAATCTCTTCAAAATTAATTTTTTTCCTAAACTTCAATAGAAATCCCTTGAATTATTTTAAAATCCTACAAAATTCTTTGGCATCCCTTGATATATTTGAAAAAAGTCAATATTTTCTAAAGTCACTTGAAACGTTCCGAAATCTCTTGAATTTCATAGAAATACTTTCAATCTCATAAAAAGTAATTAAATCTTTTAAGTTAATTAAGATATATTTTAAAATTCTATAAAATTCTCTTCAAATTCCAACGAAATTTCTTTGAATTCTTTGGAAAGCGCTTGAAACCTCCTGATATGTTTGAAAAGTTTTAAAATAGCGTGATATTTTTATTAAAATTGACGAAATTGCGCAAAATCTGTGGAAATTCTATAAAACGAAATTTATAAAAATTCTATGACATTTATTAAAAATGGCATTGAAAAATTTATAAAAATCTATGAAAATTTTTTAAATCCTTTGATCTTGTAAAATTCCATGAAGTAATTTAAAATCCCTTAATATCTTTCAAATCGCTAGGGACTCATTTAAATTTAATTTATATAAATTTATTTTTCAAATGTCGCTAGTAATATTTTGAAATTATCAGAAATCCTGAAAAATTCTTTAAAATTTTTTTGGGATTTTTGTCAGCTTTTAAGTTGCCTTAAAATCCCAGAAAAGGTTTGGAAATTTTTTATATTCTCTACACTCCCTAGAAATATTTCGAAATTCTCTGAAATTTGCAAAAATAATTTTAAATCTTCTGAAAATCGATAAAATATTTTTAAATTAGTTCAAATATATGAAAAACCCTTAAAATCCTCATCAAAGTCTTACTTTCTGTATTTTGTCTATATTTCTGTCTTTGTACTTTCTGTATTTTAGGCATCAACTCTTTAAATATTTCAACATTCTTTTTTTATAATAATTTTCTTGAAATGCTTTTCTTATAATGATTTTCTCTAATAAGTTTTCTAGAATTGCGAAAAAATTATCAAAAATTCATTACTCAGGAAGCATATTAGAGCTACTGTGAAGTTAGCTGACAAAATAAATTTGAGATTATTTTTTAAGGCCATGTAAGCATACATAACCTCAAAATTTTCTCTCACATTTTTTCCAATTCAACTAACGTTTACACGAAACGCGGTATCCAGTTCAAAATTTCGAAAATTAAATAAGAAGCAATAAGAAACGTGTGTCTGGTCCTAAATTTTTATAATTTTGAAAAAAGCAAAAATGATTTTCACAAAAAAACTTTTTTTTATAATTGTAAAAATTTAAGACCAGACAAACGTTTCTTAGTGCAAAAAAATTTTTTTAAGGTTACGCTGACATGGTCTGAAATTGATTAAAAATGTGTTATTTAGCAACAAAGTTATAATTTTTTTCAACTTTTTCCAAGTGACATTTCTTTTAAGACATTCAAATTGACCAAAGAAGATCTCAAAACAGTGTTACGATCATATGCAAATAATTTCCAATTGGTTAAAATAATTTAAAAAAAAGTTATTGTGTTATAAACAAATTAAAGAAGAAAAGTCATTTTTTTGTATAACATGTGAGAGAAGTAAATATTCGAATACCATAAACTGAGAACAGATGCTTTTTGGAAATCGTTTAAGCAATTTTTAAGAACAAATCTACAGTTTGGCTACTTTTCAATGAATAGGATAAATTTTTGTTCACGGAATCATTCAGGGATGGCCTTCCGATGACTTTTTGCTATGATACTTTGCCAATTGACAACAAATATTTATTATTATTTAAACAATTTTTATAAAGAAATTCACAATTACAATAAATGGGCTCAATTTTTGTATACGGTATCAACTAAGAATGTCTTTCTGATGACTTTTGGCTATGATACTACGCAAATTGACGATAGTTACTCATTATTTAAACAACTGTGGTAAACAAATGCATATTGTGTTTATTTTCTGCCGATTGACAACTTTGATTATTTTTCAATCTGATGAACTCACCTAGTAGTCAAAAACAGTGCTTTAGCTTCTGGAAGCAGTTAACTCTCAATTTGGGGAAACTGACACCTCAAGCTTCCCAAGTAAAGATCAGCAGAACACAACAAAAAGTGCAACAAGTCTTCGTGCATCTTGATTGGAGACGATTTCCTTGTATTATTTTCTCCACCTAATTTCAAGTTTTTATTTCGTGATTCCTGAGCCCGTGAATTTTTTTATAAAAATTGTTTGAACAATGAATAATTGTTGCCAATTTGCAAAGTATCATATCAAAGAGTCATCGGAAAGACATCCCTAGTTGATTCTGTAAACAAAAATTGAGCCTTTTCATTAAAAAGTCGCCAAACTGTAAATTTTTTTATCGCAATTGTTTAAATAATGAATAATTGTTATTAAACTAAAAGCATGACATATGTTACCTAAAAGTTATAAATGTTTCAACAGCAATTGCAATATAAAATACTAAAATTTTAAATTTGTCTACAGTTTCGTGACTAATAGTCAACACAATTATTATTAATTTGTATGAAATATAATAAGCTATACATCACTTTGAATGAAATCTGTAAAAACTCCGCTGATTAAAAGAGATTCGAATTCGGAAGAATCGCAAATTCAATTTTTTTCCATCCATTTGCAGAAAACAGTTTTGTTTGTTGAAAATAAAACAACTTGGTCGAAATTTAAACTTTTGTGTTAAAAAATAATCATTTTAGTGAAAAATTCATCAGATTAATTGAAAATTTAATGTTTTTGTTTTTGGTGAAAAAATTGTTTTTTCTAAGTGACAAGTGTACTATTCAATTTTTACTTGGAAGAATATATTTCTCTGTTCTTTGCTAAAATATTTGGTGGAAAAGTAGTACTTCTTACTTAAAAACGTAGTTCTTTCTTTGAAAAGTTGTGCATTTTGTTAAAAAATCCGCTTTCTTGCTAGAAAATTAATCCTGTTGTTGGAAAATTAGTCTTTTTGTTTACAAATGCATCGTTTTTGTTTAAAATGAATATATTCCAGTTGAACATTCATCATTTCAGTAGTAAATTTATCTTACAACTTGGTCGAAAATTAAACTTTTGTATTAAAAATTCATATTTTTGGTTTTAAATTCTTCACTGTTGTTTCAGATTTCGCTTTCATTTTGTGCCAAAAAAAAAAATTAATTTTCAACTAAAATGATGCATTCGAAACTACAATAAAGAACTTCCAACAAAAAAGATAAATTTCTTATATAAAAGTTCAACTTTCAATTAAGTTGTAAGATGAATTTTCTACTAAAATAATGAATCTTCAACTAGGATAGATTCATTTTCGACTAGAACGATGCATTTGTGAAGAAGAAATCTAATTTACGAACAACAAGATTTATTTTATAGCAAGAAAATGGATTTTTTAACTGAATGCACAACTTGTCAAAGAAAGAACTGCCTTTTCAAGTAAAAAATATTACTTTTCAGCCAGACAGTTCAGAATAGAACAGAAAAAGGTATGTTCTCAAGCGCAAATTGAATAGTACAATTGTCAGTTACAAAAACTAATGTTCCACCCAAAAAAAAACATTAGATTTCGAACTAAACTAATGAATATTTATCTGAAATGATTAGTTTTTAATATACAATTTTAAATTTATTCCAGGTGGTTTTATTTTTAACCAGCAAAATTAATTGTTGACTACAATAAATGGAAAAAAATTGAATTTGCGTTTCTTTCGAATCCGGATCTCTTTTAATCGAATTAAAGTCCCGAGTTAAAATATTTATTACTCTTAGGTGAAATATTTCATATTTTTAATTTATTAAGTGATATTGACAGTTATCAGTATCCTTAATAGTATCCCATTTTTTTGCATCAGGGCTTAGGGAAGTGCAGTTGCCTCGATTATCCTGAAACCTTTTGTATTTTTCCAATAGGAAAATAATTTTTTACCATTAAAGGGCAAGCTTCTGCTCATTGACAATACATAAAAACCTTTTTAAAAGCTAAAAATGTGTAATTTGCTTCAAGAATCATCTCTGTACGTGCATTAGTTTCGGAGATAATACCTCCTTACTCTTTTATTTATAACTCAATAACAAATCATTATTTGGGCTCTTAAATTTACGATTGTACACAAAAAGAATCAACAAAATTCATATATTTTTTCAGAATTCATATAATTGATTTCCAGTAACTAACAGCCATTCAAAGTCGAGTATTCTGGAATGATCATAAGATTACGGTACGTTTTCACCTTTTACTCCCCCAGAAATAATCGCTAGTCAACTAAAAAAATTTTGAAACTCTGTATTAGTATCGCAAAACTGTGAATTTGCTCATAAAAATTGTTAGAATAATTAACAATTGTTTTTAATTTTTAAAGTATCATAGTAAAGATTCATAAGAATGACATACCTACTTGATTCCGTAAACAAAAATAGAGCCTATATTCACTAAAAAGTCGCCAAACTGTAAATTTTGGAAAAAAATTGTTTACATAATGAATAATTGTTGTCAATTTACAAAGTATCATAGCAAAGAGTTATCAAAAAGACATCCCTAGTTGATTCCGTAAACAAAAATTGATCTAATTCATAAAAAAATCGCCAAACTGTGAATTTGTTTATAAAAAAGGTTAAAATGATGAATAATTAGTAAATTTGCAAAGCAATATGAAAAAGAGTAATCAGAAAGATATCCCTAGTTAATTCCGTAAACCACAATTAAGCCGCTTTATTAAAAAATCGCTAAACTCTGAATTTGTTTTTAAAAGTGTTTAAAATGATGAATAATTCTTGTTAATTTGCAATGTATCACAGCAAAAACTCATCGGAAATACATTCCTAGTAGATTCCGTAAACGAAAATTAGGCCGATTCATCAAAAAATCGCTAAAATGTGAATTTGTTTATAAAAATACCAGGTGTTGGAATTAATTCGTAGCGTTTTTTTGCAAAGTTTCGTGGTTTATTATGCAAGAATCATTGCAGTAGCGTCATTCAAAGTATTGTCCATCGTTATCCACTACTTTTTGACATCTTTCTGGCAAAGCACGGATACAACGTCGGAAAAATTCTTCGTTTTTAGATTCAATGAATGAATCGATCCAATTTTTAGTCATTTCGTAGTTGTCAAAGTGCTGCTCTGACAAGCCATGCGCCATGGATCGGAACAAGTGAAAATCGGATGGAGCAATATCCGGGGAATATGGCGGGTGAGGCAAAACTTCCCATTTTAGCGTTTCCAAATAAGTTTTCACGACTTTCGAAACATGGGGTCTCGCATTGTCATGGAGCAAAATTACTTTGTCATGTCGATCTT
>JAUELO010311841.1:0-15056 GCA_032357855.1 Amphibolips quercusostensackenii | reverse complement strand
TTGAAAATTCCTTGGAATTTCTTTAAATATCATAAAATCTTTCAAATTCTTTGGAATCCCTTCAAATTACTGAAATCTATTAAAAATTCCTTGGAATCTTTTAAAATACCTTATAATATTTTAAGTCTTTTGAAATTCAATTAAATTCCTTGGGAGTTTTAAAAATGCCTTACAATCTCTCAAATCCTTTGGAATTTGTTCAAATTATTGAATTCTATTCAAAATTCCTTAGAATATATTTAAAGCATCATAAAATTGTTCAAATCCTTTGGAACTACTTCTAATTATAAAAATATATTAAAATTCCTTGGGATGTTTTAAAATACCCTAAAATATTTGAAAAACTCTGAAATTTTTTGAAATCTCTTAAAACTTTTTAAAGTTCTTGAAAACTCCTTTGAATTTCTTCAAATATCATAAACTCTTTCAAATTCTTTGGAATCCCTTCAAATTACTGGAATCTATTAAAAATTCCTTGGAATCTTTTAAAATACCTTAAAATATTTCAAATCCTTTGAACACTTTTGAAATTCTTTAGAAGTTTTCAAAATACCTTAAAATCTCCCAAATCGTTTGGAATTTGTTCAAATTATTGAACTCTTAAAAAATTTCTTGGAATGTTTCAAAAATATCATAAAACTTTTAACATCCACTTGAATTACTTGTGATTATAGAAATATATTAATATTCCTTAGAAGTTTTAAAAATACCTTAAAATCTCTTAAATCCTTTGGCATTTGTTCAAATTATTAAATTCTATTAAAAATTCCTTGGAATATTTTAAAATATCATAAAATTGTTCAAATTCTTTGGAATTACTTCTGATTATAGAAATATATAAAAAATCTCTTGGAATCTTTTAAAATACCCTAAAATATTTGAAATACTTTGAAATTTTTTGAAATCTCTCAAAACTTTTTAAAGTTTTTGAAAATTCCTTGGAATTTCTTTAAATATCATAAAATCTTTCAAATTCTTTGGAATCCCTTCAAATTACTGAAATCAATTAAAAATTCCTTTAAAATCTTTTAAAATACCCTAAAATATTTCAAATCCTTTAAACACTTTTAAGGTTCTTTGGAAGTTTTCAAAATACCTTAAATTCTTTAAAATTCTTTATAATTTCTTTAAATTATTGAATTCTATTAAAAATTCCTTGGAATGTTTCAAAAATATCATAAAATTTTTCAAATTCTTTATAATTACTTCTAAAAACAAAAAAATATATATAAAATATATATAAAAATATATATATAAAATTCCTTGGAATTTTTTTAAATAACTTAAAGTATTTGAAATACTCTGAAAGTTTTTAAAATCTCTTAAAACTTTTTAAAGTTCTTGAAAATTCTTTGGGATTTCTTTAAATATCATAAAATATTTAAAATTCTTTGGAACCTCATTAAATTATTTAAATCTGTTAAAAATTCCTTGGAATCTTTTAAAAATATTTTGAAATTTTTATGTAACAACTTACAATGTTTAACCTACAATATTTTTAATTCTTTGAACTCTTTTAAAGTTTCTTACAAGTTTTAAAAATACTCTAAAATCTTTCAAATCCTTTGTAATTATTTAAAATTATAGAAGTGTATTAAACATTTCTTAGAACCTTTTAAAAACACTAAAATATTTCGAACCCTTTGAATTCATTTAAAATTCCTTGAAAATTTTAAAAATACCCTCAAATCTCTTGGGATTTCTTTAAATTACTGAAATCTGTTAAAAATTTCTTGGAATTTCTAAAAATATATAAAATCTTTCAAATCCTTTGAAATTGCTTCAAATTATAGAATTATATTAAAAATTTCTTGGCACATTTTAAAATACCCTGAAATATTTCAAATCTTTTGAAATTAAATGAAATCCCTTAAAACTATTAAAAGTTCTTGAAATTTCCCTGAAATTTTTAAAACTATTATAAAATTTTTCAAATACTTTGTACTCCTTTCAAATTATTGAAGTCTATTAAAAATTCCCCTAGAAAATTCGTAAGTTCTTGAAAATTCCTCGGAATCTTTCACAATATTATAAAACCTCTAAAATTCTTTGGACTCCCTTCACATTATGAAAATCTTTTAAAAATTCATTCGAATCTTCTTAAGTACCCTAAAATATTCCAAATCCTTTGAACTCTTTTGAACTTGGAAGTTATAAAAATATCTTAGAATCTCTAAAATCATTTGAAATTCCTTTAAATTACTGAAATCTATTAAAAAATCCTTCGCGTTTTTTTTTATCATAAAACCTTTCAAATCCTTTGGATTTCCTTTAAATTATAGAGATATACTAAAAGTCTTTGAAATCTTTTGAAGTACCCTAACATTTTTTAAAGATCTAAAAAAAATTCCTTAGAATTTTTTTAAATATTATAAAATACTTTAAATTCTTTGGACTTCCTTCAAACTATTAAAGTCTGTTAAAAATTCCTTGCAATCTTTTTAAAATATACCTTAAAATCTCTAAAATCCTTTGGAATTTCTTCAAATTATTGAAATCTTTTAAAAATTCTTTGGAATGTTTTAAAAATATTAAAAAATCTTTAAAATCTTTTGGAATTGCTGCAAATTATAGAAGTATACTAAAACCTCCTTGTAATCTTTTAAAATATCCTAAAATATTTCAGATCTTTTGGAATTTTATTAAATCCCTTGAAACTTTTTAAAGTTCTTGAAAATTCTTTGGAATTTTTTAAAATATCATAATATCTTTCAAATTCTTTGTACTCCTTTCGAATTATTAAAATCTATAAAAAATTCCTTGAGATCTTTTAAAGTGCCCTGAAATATTTCAAATCCTTTTAACTTTTTTCAACCCCCTGGAAAAATTCTAAAGTTCTTGAAAATTCCTCGGAATTTGTTTAATAGCATAAAGTCTTTTGAATTCTTTGGACTCCCTTCAAATTATTTAAATACATTAAAAATTCCTTAGAATCTTTTAAAATACCCTTAAATTTTTCAAATTAATAACAATGTAAAATATCATAGAATCTTTCTAGTTTTTTGGACTGCCTTCAAATTATTGAAATCTATTAAAAATTCTTTAAAATGTTTTTAAATGACCATCATTATTTTAATCCTTTCAACTCTTTTAAAATTTTATAAAATCCCTAAAAACGTTTTAAGGTTCTTGAAAATTCCTTGGATTTTTTGAAAATATCATAAAATCTTTCAAATTCTTTAGACTCCCTTCAAATTATTGAAGTCTATTATAAATTTTTGAAATCTTTTAAAATACCCTAAAATCTTTCAAATCTTTTAAAATTCAAAATTTCACAAAATATTTTATATTCTTTGGACTTTCTTGAAATTATTAAAATCTATTATATATTCCCTGAAATCTTTTTAAATACCTTAAAATATTTCAAATCCTTTAAACATTTTTGAAATTCTTCGGAATATTTAAAAATACCCTAAAATATTTTAAATGCTTAAAAAATTTTTAAATCCCTTGAAACTTTTTAAAGAGCTTAAAAATTCCTTGGAATATTTCTATATATCACAAAATTTTTCAAATTCTTTGGACTCCCTTCAAATGAATTAAATCTATTACAAACTCCTTGTAATCTTTCAAAAATATCATAAAATCTTTTGAATCCTTTGGAATTACTTCAAATTATATAAATATGTTAAAAATGCTTTGGAATCTTTTTAAAAACCCTAAAATATTTTAAATACTTTCAAACTTTTTTTAATCCCTTGGGACTTTTTCAAGTTCTTGAAAATCCCTTGACATTTTCTTCAATATCATAAAATATTTAAAATTCTTTAGACGCCCTTCAAATCATTGAAATCAATTAAAAATTCCTCGCAATCTTTTAAAATACCCTACAATGTTTCAAATCTTCTGAAATTTTATAAATCCCTTCAAACGTTTCAAAATGCTTCAAAATTTCTTAGAATTTTTTTAAAATACCATACATTTTTTCAAATTTTTTGGACTTCCTTCAAATTATTCAAATCTATTAAAAATTCCTTGGGATCTTTTTAATTACCACAAAATATTTTCAGTACTCTGAATTTTTTTTATATCCCTTGAAACTTTTTAAAATTCTCAAAAATTCATTAGAGTTTTTTAAAATAACATAAAATCTTCTTAATTCTTTGGACTTCCTTCAGATTATTAAAATCTATTTAAAATTTCTTGTAATCTTTTTAAATACCCTAAAACATTTCAAATTCCCTCGGAATTACTTCGAATTACTGAAATCTATTAATGATTTCTGGAACTCTTTTGAAAGACCCTAAAATATTTCAAATCTTTTGAAATTTCATGAAATACCTTAAAACTTTTAAAAGTTCTTAAAAATTCCTTGTAATATTTTTAAATACTCTAAAATACATCAAATCATTAAAAATGTTATGCTCTAAAAACTTTTTAAAGTACTTGAAAATTCCTTGGAATCTTTTAAGATACCCTAAAATATTTTAAATGCTTTGGAATTTCTTTTAATTCCTTGACAGTTTTTAAAATACTCTAAAATCTTTTAATTCTTTAGGAACTTCTTCAAATTATTGAAATATATTAAAAATTCCTGAGAATCTTTTTAAAATATCATAAAATCTTTCAAATCATTTGGAATTACTTCTAATGATAGAAGTAGATAAGAATTCCTTGGTATCTTTTATACAAACCTAAAATATTCCGAATACTTTGAAATTTTTTTAAATCCCTTATGACTTTTTAAAGTTCTTGAAAATTCCTTGGAATTGTTTTAAATAACATAAAATCTACTCAATTCTTTGGACTTTCTCCAGATTATTGAAATCTATTTGTAATTTCTTGGAATCTTTTTGAATATTCCAAAATATATTAAATACTTTGAACTATTTCAAAATTCCTTGAAAGTTTTAAAAATACCCTAAAATTTCTTAATTCTTCGGGAATTTCTTCAAATTACTAAAATCTATCAAAAATTCCTTGGAATCTTTTAAAAATATCATAAAATCTTTCAAATCTTTCGAAATTTTATGGAATCCCTTAAAACTTTTTTAATTTTTTAAAAATTCCTTCGAATATTTTTTAATACGTTAAAATATTTAAAATCTTCAAATTTTATTAAATCCCTTAAAACTTTTTAAAGTTCCTGAATATTCTTTAGATTTAAAAAAAATATAAAATCTTTTAAATTCTTTGAATTTTCTTCAAATTAATAAAATCTATTAAAAATTTCTTGAAATATTTTTAAATACCCTAAAATATTTCAAATCTTTTGAAATCTTTTTGAATTCCTTGTCAGTTTTAAAAACTGAAATCTATCAATAATTTCTTGGAATCTTTTAAAAATATCATAAAATCTTTCAATTCTTTCGAAATTTCTTCAAATTATTGAAATCTATTAATAATTTCTTGGAATCTTTTTAAATACACCAAAATCTTTCAAATCTTTTGAAATTTTATGAAATCTCTAAAAACTTTTTAAAGTACTTAAAAATATCTTGGAGTTTGTTAAAAATACCATAATATCTTTCAAATTCTTTGACTTGATTAAAAATTATTGAAATTTACTTCAAATTTCTTTAAATCTTCTTAAATACTCTAAAATTTTTTGAAAAACTTTGAAATATTTTGAAATTTCTGAAAGTTTTAGAAATACCATAAAATCTTTTAATTCCTTGGGAATTTCTTTAAATTACTGAAATCTATTAAAAATTCCTTGGAATCTTTCAAAAATATCATAAAATCTTTCAAATCTATTGAAATTTTATGGAATCCCTTATAAACTTTTTAAAGTTTATGAAAATTCCTTCGAATATTTTAAAATACCTTAAAATATTTCATCTTTTGAAATCTTTTTAAATATCCTAGAATATTTCAAATCTTTTAAAATTTTAAAAATTTTATAAAATCTTCCAAATTCTTTGGACTCCTTTAAAATTATTGAAATCTATTAAAGATTCCTTGGAATCTTTTTAAAAAACCCTAAAATTTTTTTAATCTGTTGAAATCTTTTTAAATTCCTTGGCAGTTTGAAAAACTGAAATCTATTAATAATTTCTTGAAATCTTTTAAAAATATCATAAAATCGTTCAAATCTATTGAAATTTCATGGAATCCCTTAAAACTTTTTGAAGTTTGTAAAAATTCCTTCGAATATTTTAAAAAACCTTAAAATATTTCAAATTTTTTGAAATTTTATTAAATTTCTTAAAACTTTTTCAAGTTCTTGAATATTCTTCAGATTTTTTAAAAATATAAAATCTTTTAAATTCTTTGGCTCCTTTCAAATAATTGAAATCTATTCAAAATTCCTTGGAATCTTTTTAAATGCCCTAAAATATTTCAAATCTTTTGGAATCTTTTCGAATACCTTAAAATATTTCAAATCTTTTGAAATCTTTTTCAATTCCTTTGCAGTTTTAAAAACTGAAATCTATTAACAATTTCTTAGAATATTTAAAAAAATAAAATAAAATTTTTCAAACCTTTTGGAATTACTTCAAATTATAGAAATGTGTTAAAAATTCCTTGGCATATTTTAAAATACCCTAAAATATTTAGAATCTTTTGAAATTTTATTAAATCCCTTAAAACTTTTTAAAGTTCTTGAAAATTCCTTGGAATATTTTAAAATACCCTAAAATATTTCAAATCCTTACAACTCTTTTCAAATTCCTTGGCAGTTTGAAAAATACCCTAAAATCTTTAAATTCTTTCGAAATTTCTTCAAATTAATGAAATCCATTTAAAATTTCTTGAAATCTTTTGAAATACCCTAAAACATTTCAAAATTTTTTAAATGTTATGAAATCTCCTAAAACTTTTTAAAGTACTTGAAAATATCTTGGAATTTTTTCAAATATTATAAAATCTTTCAAATTCTTTGGAATCCCTTGAAATTATTGAAAACTATTAAAAATTCTTTGGAATCTTTTTAGGAACTCTAAAATATTTCGAATCCTTTGAACTCTTTTAAAATTTCTTGACAGTTTTAAAAATACCCTAAAATCATCAAATTTCTTCTGAATTTCTTCAAATTACTGAAATCTATTAATAATTTCTTGAAATATTATAAAATACTCAAAAATATTTCAAATCTTTTAAAATTTTATGAAATCCCTTAAAACTTTTTAATGTTCTCAGAAATTCCTTGGAATTTTCTATAATATCATGAAATATTCAAAATCTTTTAAAATTTATGAAATCCCTTAACATTTTCTAAAGTGCTTAAAAATTCCTTGGAATTTTTTTATAAATTATAAAATTTTTCAAATTTTTTGGACTCCCTTCAAATTAATTATACTCTATCAAAAATATTTTAAAATTTTTTAAAATATCATAAAATCTTTTGATTCCTTTGGAATTACTTCTAATTATAGAAATATATTAAAATTCCTTGGGATCTTTTAAAATACTATGAAGTATTTTAAATACTTTCAATTTTTTCGTTCCTTTAAAACTTTTTGAAGTTCTTGAAAATTCCCTGGAATCTTTTGAAATATAAAATCTTTCAAATTCTTAAGAAACCTTTCAAATAATTGAAATCTATTTAAAAATCCTTGGAATCTTTTAAAATTCCATAAAACATTTTTAGATTTCATAAAATATTTTAAGTCTTTTGACATTTTTTGGAATCCCTAAAACCTTTTTAAAGTTCTTAAAAATTCCTTGAAATTTCCATAAATATCATAACATCTTTCAAGTCCTTAGAAATTACTTCAGATTAAAAATTCCTTGCAATATTTTTAAATGCCCTAAAATATTTCAAATCTTTTAAAATTTTATTAAATCCCTTAAATCGTTTCAAGTTCTCAAAAATTTCTTATAATCATTTAAAATTTTATAAACTATTACAAGTCCTTTGACATTTTTTGAAATCTCTTTAACTTTTTCAAAGTTCTTGAAAATTCCTTGCAATTTATAAAAATATAATAAAGTCTTTAAAATATTTTGGAATTTCTTTTAATTATAAAAATCCATTAAAAATTTCTTAAAATCTTTTAAAATACCCTAAAATATTTCAAATTCTTTAAAAAAATTTTAACATCTTGAATCTTTTTAAAGTACTAAAAAATGTCATGGCATTTTTTAAAAATATCACAAAATTTTTCAAAATCTATGGAAATTTTTTAAATTATTTAAATCTATTGAAAATTTCTTGGAAGCTTTTAAAATCCCCTAAAATATTTCAAATCCTTTGAAATCAATTAACAATTCCTCGGAATTTTTCAAAAGACCCTAAAATATTTTTTTTAAATTAAAAAATTCTAAACTAAGTATTGACCTGAATTCAGTAGTATTTTTATAACCCATAAGTAAATTTATTAAAAGATAAATGGCTAAAGTGATTTTTTGATTTAAAAAGTTGACTATGGTGATTTTACTATAAAAAAGTAACTAAAAAATACTGCGGCTTTTTTCAAAATCTCTGACTTTTGCCTAAATTTATCAGACCAACAAAATTCCCTGACTTTTCCCTGATTTCCAGGTTTTTCCTGACCTGCGGCCACCTTGAGTATTAAAATAATTTTTTTTATTCGACTCTGCTTGTAATTTATTATTTCATAATAATTAATAAAAAAATACCTGCAATGTGAGGAGGCAAAATAGCGACCCATTTTAATCCACTTTCCTTCACAATATCAAACTGCCTCTGATGATCTTCATTCAAATCCTTAAAAATTGCAGGAACGGTTCCGGGTTTATAAAAAAGAAAGGCTGGAAAAAATAATGTAGTCTTATAGGAAAAGAGGATTATTTAATAATAAATAATTATTTAATTATAATAAATAATTACCAGACAAACAGACCGAAACCAATTCGACATTGTGTTTTTTCATAGCCTGCACAATATTTTCCATTCCCTCAGAAAGAACAGTCGTTGGTTCTAAAAATAAATAATTAAGGGGTAAAAAAAAATGTTTTTCAATAAAATTTTTAAGATATTTTTAATCTGGAACTCACTCAAATCATTGCGAGTGCCAAGAACAACTACAACTCCTTCTCTGCCTGCAATTGCTTTTGAAACTTCTTCCGGATTTGTAACGTCCCCCACAAATGACTCCACTTTTGCTTTCAAATTTTCTGGGATTTTTGCCTCGTCTCTGACAAAAACTCTCACGTCCAAAGCTAATTTAATAGTTTATTACTTTAGAAATTAGCATCGTATTTTTCAAATTTAGATAATTATTTCATTCAGGGAATTGAGAGTTGATTAAAAATTATATTTTCAAATTTAGATTTGAAATTCGAATTTATTTGAATTTGAAATACTTCGAATTTCGAACGTGTTTGAATTTATTAACTGTTTTGAAAATCGAATGTTTTTGAATTTTTGACTAATCGGAAAATCGATTTTAAACCTGAAAGATACTAAAAATCGAATTATATTCAAAGGAATTAAATTTTACATTCGAATGTTTTTCAAATTTGAATATATATTATTATATGATTTATTTTTAAAAAATTTCGAAATTGATACTTTAATGAGACTTTGCAGTTATAATCTTATCACAAAATTCATGATTTTTTACTTAATAAATCATTTACCAATAAATATTTAAATTTCAAAAACATTCGAATTTAAAATTAAGTTTGAATTTTGATCGATTTTCGGAATCGTTGAAAGATTAAAAACGTTCGATTTTCAAATCAGTTTAAATAAAAAAAGCGTCAGTATTCGAATGTTTTTAACTAATTTTGAAATAGTTTTCAAACTTTAAAAAGATTCCTAAAATCAGACAAAATTCAAACGTAATTCCAAATTTAGATATTTTTCAAATTTGGATATTTATCATTATCGCATAATTTTTCGGAAAAAAAATTCCGAATTTAATACATTAATGAGATTTTTTAGTTTTAATATCATCGCCAAAGTCATAAATTTTTCTTCTAATGAATCACGGTAATAATAAATATTTATATTTAAAAAACACTCAAATATCAAATTAAGTTTAAAGTTCGATCGATTTTCGAAATCGTTAAAAGTTTAAAAACGTCGATTTACAAACCAGTTTAAATTCAGAAACGTTTGAAATTCGAATGATTTTAAATTTTGTATTCGGACTGTTTCGAAAATCTAAAGTTTTTGAACTTTTAAGTGATTCGAAAATCGGGTTCAAAATCCGGAAATCGAATGCAATTCAAACGTAATTTTACATTTAAATGTTTTTCCGAATTAAATATTTATTACATAATTTATTATAATGAAAACTTTTAATTTGATACATTATTGAGATTTTGTAGTTCATGAATTTTCCTTCTGATAAATCATATAATAATGAATATACAAATTTAAACACATTTTTTTAAAATTTCGGTTGAAATTCCATTATTTTCGAAATCGTTAAAAAAATTAAAACATTCAATTTCAAAATCACTTCAAATTCAGAAATATTTGACACTCGAACCTTTTCGAATTCGGTATTCCAACTTTTCCGAAAGACGACAGTTTTTGAATTTTCGACTGATTTGAAAATTAATTAAAAATTTTCAGCTATTCTGAAAATCCAACGAAATTCAAAAGCAATTTTCAATTTCATTGTTTTTTTAATTTGAATATTTATTAGATGATTTATTACAAAGAAAATTTCAAATTTGATGCATTAATGAGATTTTGCAGTTATATAACGCAAAATTCATGAATCTTGCTTCTCACAAATTACATAATACTAAATATTCCAATTTGAAACACATTTTTATTTTAAATTATGAATTTGATAAATTAATGAAATTTGGCAGTTATTTAAATTTGAATTAGTTTCAAATTCCGATCGATTTTCGAAATCGCTAAAAAAATTTAAACATTCAATTTCAAAATCACTTCAAATTCAGAAATATTTGACACTTGAACCTTTTCGAATTCGGTATTCCAACTGTTCCAAAAGTCGACAGTTTTTGAATTTTCGACTGATTTGAAAATTAATTAAAAATTTTCAGCGATTCTGAAAATCCAACGAAATTCAAAAGCAATTTTCAATTTAATTGTTTTTCTAATTTGAATATTTATTAGATGATTTATTACAATGAAAATTTCGAATTTGATGCATTAATGAGATTTTGCAGTTATATAACGCGAAATTCATGAATTTTGCTTCTCACAAATCACATAATACTAAATTTTCCAATTTGAAACACATTTTTATTTTAAATTATTTTTATAAAATGAATATTTATTACATGATTATAAATAAATCGCAACATTCATGAATTTTGCTTGTAATAAATCAAATAATAATAAATATTTAAATTTAAAAAACACTTTAATTAAAAATTACCTTTGAAATTCGATTGTTTTTCGAAATCGTTTAGAAGTTTTAAAAATTTTAAACAAATCAGTTCAAATTCTAAAATCGAATGTTTTTAAATTTTTACGGATTTAAAAATCAATTTTAGATTCCGAAAATCGAACAAAATCAAATGTAACATTAAATTCGAATAATTTTTGAATTTAAATATTCATTATTACATGATTTATTACAAGGAAAAATCCAAATTTAATATATTAATAAAATTTGACAGTTATATAATCTAATCGACAAATCCATGAATTTCTCTTCTGATAAAAATCATGCAATAATAAATATTCAAATTTGAAAAGCATTTCAAAATTTAAATCACTTCTAAATTTTGATCAATTTTCGAAATAATTGAAAGTTCGAACATTTTCAAATTATATATTCAACCCGTTTCGAAAATCCAATGTTTTTGAATTTAAACTAATTTGGAAATCGAACGAACTTTTTAAACATTTTTTTGAACTTTCGACGGTTTGGAAAATTGATCCAAATTTGAATGTAATTCTAAATTCAAATTTGTTTTCTAAAATTTTTATATTTACTATAATATGATTTATATTAGAAGAAAAATTCCGAATCTGATGCATTCATGAAATTTTGCAGTTATAAACTCATAAAAAAATTCATGAATGCCCTTTCAAATAAATCACGTAATAATAAATATTCAAATGTGAAAAATATCTCAATTTAAAGTAACTTTTAAATTTTTATCGATTTTCAAAATCGTTTAAAAGTTTAAAAACGCTCAATTTTCAAATTAGTTCAAATTCGAAAATTGAATGTTTTAAATTTTTTCTAATTTGAAAATCGATTTTAAGTTTCAAAAATCGAACGAAATTCAAATGTTATTGTATTCGAATGTTTTTTAAATTTGAATATTTATTATTACATGATTTATTACGAGGAAAATTCCAAATTTGATACATTAATGACATTTTGCATCTATATAATCTCATAAAAAAATTCATGAATTTCCCTTTTAATAAATCATGCAATAATAAATATTCAAATTAAAAAAAAAACCGTTTCGAGACACAAATGTTTCTAAATTTTTAACTGATTTGGAAATTAATTTTAAATTTTCACCGATTCCCATAATTGAACGAAATTCCAAAATTAATAATTTATTAGAAGGAAAATTCCGAATTTGATACATTAATGAGATTTGGCAGTTCCATGTTTCAAAAATCGAATGTTTTTAGTATCTTTAACTGATTAGGAAATCGATTTACAACTTTTACCGATTCCGGAAATCGAACGGAATTCAAGCGATATTCTAAATTTGAACGTTTTTCAAATTTAAATTATTATTCGAATTATTACATGATTTATTATCAAAGAAATAAAATCCCGAATTCGATACATTAATGAGAAATTGTACTTATAATTTCGTGCAAAAATCAAGAATTGCAGATTGACTTTAGATCTAATATTTAAAAAATTAATAGTAAAATGAGAATAATATTGTTTTTCATTAAAATAAAAAAAAAATACCTTTTTCAACTGCGTGCTTCAAAGCACATAAGCCGGTGTTTCCCGTGGCTCCAAAAATCACTACTTTTTTCATTTTAACGTTTTATTTTTCTGTGACAATGGCAGAAAATCAGAAATGTTATCAAGATTTAATTCCTGTCACGTGTTTGTCTCTCTAACACCTTCTGCTTATGACTTTACACTTTAAACTTTATACTTTACAATCTCTACTTGATAAAATCCGGAAACTTAAAAACAGCTGATCACAGATAAGTGACCATGCCAATCTATGACATGAGAGTGACTATTTTACGTATCAGATTCAAACCTTTTTTTAAAAGAAGTATTATTAACCCGGTCGATAAATCTGATCTCTACAAACTGAATTTAAAATTTCAAGGCCATGTGACCATAACCTCAAAAAAAATTTCACTTTTTTTTTTTTAATCCAACTTGCGTTAACACGAAACGCAGTATCGAGTTGAAAATTTTGGAAGCTAAATAAGAACTACTAAGAAACATTTCTCTGCTCTTACACTTTCACATTTTGAAAAAGTTTTTTGTAAAATTTTTTTTGCTTTTTTTTATAATTATGTGTAACAATGTAGGACCAGACACACGTTTCTTTTAGTTCTTATTTAATTTTCCAAATTTTTTAAAACATTTTTGATAAAAGAGAAAATTTAAATCATGGATAATTGTTTAATAATGGAAAATAATTTTGTTCTTAAATTTTTGCTAGAACACTATAATTTATAAAATTTCTTACATTTTCAGAGATAAGAAAAATTAAATTATGGGCAAAAACTTATTTTGAAGAATTCAAAAAAAAAATAGAAGCTTTTTATTAATTATGAAAGATTTAAGAAGATTAAATTTTATTCAAGATTTCTGGGAAAATTTTTAATGGTTTTGGTTTTATTTCTAAAGAATAATTTAAGGTTTTGAAGATTTCGAAATGATATTTTTTTTTATTTTGCAAAATTTTGAAAAAATGCAGGAAAAATTTATTTTAAAAAGAATTCTCTTAAAATGCATGTGAAAATTTTAAATAATTTACTTATTCTGAAAAATGAACTTCAAGAGAAAATTAAAAAAGGTTTTTAAACATTTCAAATGATTTCCTAAAATTTCGAAAAAGTGTGTAGAAGATTTGAAAGCAAAACGTTTTAATTTGGTAAGATTAAAAAATAAAAAAAAAATCAAGTAAATTCAAGAAATATTTAGAAACATTGAAGAGATTCTAAAAGAAATTTAAACTTTAAATGATTTTTAGAAATATAGATTTTAAAGACTTAAAACAAAACTTTAGAAGCTTTAAAAGAATTTCGAAAGGTTTAAAGAGAATAAACAAATTTTCTTAAAATTCCTGGGGAGATTTAAAAGATTATAAGACAATTTTTTACATTTTTAATGATTTTCCAAATTTTTAGAAAAATTTTAGTCAGTTAAAAATATTTTTAGGAATTTAAGAAGTTTTATATAGATTAGAAATATTTAAAAACTTGGAAACATTTCCGCAAATTTATGAAATATTTCTTGATTTCTATCAAACTTGTAAAAGTCCTAAACATCTTTTAAAAAAACCCTTATTTTTTCTAATATTTTGTAAAACTCTATAAAATAAACAAATTTTCAAAATCTTCTAGATTTTTTTTGACATCTGAAATATTAAAAAATCTTTTTTAATTTTCTCTAGAATGTTATTATTTATATAAATTTAAAAACATACTGACAATACTTTTTTTCTTGTTCCCAATCCTCTGAATTTAATTTTAGCTCGAATTTAAGTGTGAGAAAACTTTTAACAAATAAATAATTATTTTAAAGTTTTCTATGGTATTATTAATATTATTTGATATTATTTATGGTATTGAAAAATGTTGAAAATTGGTTAATTTCAATCAGTACTTACATTAAGTAACTTCTATATTTGTATGACTAAAAAAAATATTGAAAAAGCATTCAGTGTTACATCAAAATATTGTTTTATTTATTTCTAGGCAATACTTTATCTTAAAAAAACCTTTTATTTATTTAGGAAACGTCACGTTTAATAGGTAGTTTCACTTTAACCACCAGTTAACTGTACTTCGTGGAGTGCTGAGGGGAAAACAATGGACCAAATGCATGGGATTTGATACATTTTTGCCCTATTTTAATAATATCTTCGTGAAAAGTAATTTTTTCTGTATAAGTGTATTTGGAAATTAGTTTTTATTTTTTAATTGATTTTTAAAGAAATAATAAAATGACTATAATTATTATTTATCACGAAGATATTACAAAAACAAAGTTTGTCCCATGCATTTGGTCCATTGTTTTCCCCTCAGCACTCAACGAAGT